>QKQZ01049991.1:0-23660 GCA_003595255.1 Solenopsis fugax
GAGTTCGCGGCGCGAGCTGCGAGCGCACCCAGCGAACCCCCCCAGCAAAATCAATAGACCAATGGCTACTGGAACGCGTGCGTAATTACCAGCTCGTGACGGACATTGCCTCTCTCGCCGCTGCCGGTCCTCAGCGTCCACGTGGTGGGGAAAGGTCGCGCACCCTCTCCTCTCCTTCGTCTTCCTCCTCCTCCTTTTCCTCCCCTCCCCCTCCTCGCCCCTGCACCCCTGTAACCCCGAGCTGGCATCGCTTTTCCGACCATGCAACGACCGGCACGGCAAGGCTTCGAGCGCGGATACGTGCGAGCAGCAATTTAGCCGAATCATTCCTGTCGCATGATTTATCACCGTCAGGCGTGCGACGGTGATAATGGTAGCCTCACGATAGTGCTCATGACGGTGTGGTGGCACTCGTATATACCGGCGATACTTTATACCGGGCGGCCGCGGGGCGATCCGAATAAGTGGCGGTGTAAAGTGCCCGCGATATATCTTCCAGGCTCGATGCGTGTGTGACTTCGCGGTGTTCTCCGTCGGAGGTAATCGCGATGGTCTTACTTTTTACGTGCCGCCTACGAAAGGCTCGATGCGTCTCTCGCCGATGTCACCAAGTGGCGCACACACGTGCGCCACTTTCATTGGTGACTGAGTTTTTACACGTTCGCTGATCGATACTGCAAAGTCGTCCGCCATCCCTTTCGAATCTCTTCACGCGAAATTTCTTCTAAAGGCCTAGACAGTCCATTTTGTTGCAAAAATTATTATAGAATGTATTGAATGCTAAAGTGCTAAAATAAACAAGAAACAAAGCAACAAAAACTTTTACAAGTGTAAAAAAAGTCTATTCTCCTTGAACGAATCCTCTTCTTTGATAACCCCTCATGTAATATAATACTTGGATACGTCCTGCATCAGGATTTACCAAACTTATCAAAATAAAAGTTACTCTATAAATTTTGTAGAGTGAAACTTCATTCTAAAAGGGTAAAAATTCAGCCCGTGCAATTTTTGGAGAGATTTGCCATTCTAATAAGAGTAAAAATTAACTCCTGTAGAGTGAAATCGAGCTTGTGCAGTTTTTCACAATACGAGATTTAGAAAGTAAAGATATAAGATATATGGGCTAAATAAGGCTCATTCAATTAATACTTTTTCTAAAAACTCTTAAATGGACTTTTTAAGAAATAAAATTAATTAAATGGATTTTATTTAGGTTACATAGAGAGAAAAAATTAGTGGTGGCAACTATAAGGGGACAACCATACAAATTTTGTTAATAGAATTATAATATATAGTTAAGTGGACTGTTATAGTTATTGCAACTAAGTTAAGAGAACTAATAAAAAATAGTTATAATAACTATAATAACTATAAATTGTTCACTTAACTATATATTATAATTCTATTAATAAAATTTGTATGGTTGTCCCTTTCTAGTTGCCACCACTACAATTTTTTCTCTTAGCGTAGATATCTTATTAACAATTACAAAGAATATATATTGAAATAATGATATTGTTTTTACATATTTTACTTTATTACACTGAGAAAAAAGTTTTTGATATTTGTGACTGTAATTGTATACTAAAATAATTATAGTTGGAAGCTCCACTTTTGTAGTTATTACTGCTACAATGTTAGTAATAATAACCTTACGTTTATAGTTTTATCTAAAAATTTTATTATAAATTGTGATTTTTTTCATATTAATATGGTAAAATATCAAGATATGGATAAAAATACAAACAACATTTCTAGTAAATGTAATTACAATTACAGTGAACAACTATTTTTGCAACATTCACTATTTATGTAGTAATAATAATTAGAACTATAATTTTCATAGTCAAAACAACTATAAATATATATTTCGCACTGAAAATGACTGTGGATTATACTTAAATTATGATAATTATAATTAGTTTTTCTCTCAGTGTCTCAGTTGAGACAATTTTCTCGTTTATAATGAAACACGAAATTTTTTTCGCGGTTAATTTTTTCAGACAACGAATTCATTATCGTTTGATTCCTTCACTCCACACAAGTCTGAAAATAGCAAAGTTAGTGCGTTGATGCAGTAATTAATAGCTATTTCCACCAGATGCCTGACTCGTTATTTTTTCACACGACACACGACCGCGTGTATTCACCGTCGCACGAATGATAATAACAGTCACGAATGTTTTGCGACTTTTGCAATGTAGCACATGTTGCGTTAATTCGCGGTGAGTAATCGCGCGACTTGTAATTTGTTGGGAACACGCGCTCTCCGATGATTTTATACTTTTGCTTCCTTTGTTCCTCGCTCGAACGTAACGATTAAACGATTCCGCAAAAATTCTTAACGTAACGCAAAAATAGGAGCATGCAATTTCTAGTCGTTGCGAATGAAAATATTGGATCTTTCGTTCGCCGATGCCGAACGGTTTACCAATGGAAAACTCAATTCAGATAACTTCATTACTTCTAATCCAACAGTTGGTGAAATGATAATCAATTTATTCAGCTGTGTTTAGACAATTAATCTTATTAATCAGTCAATAACCATTATTAGGAGCGTTTACGCGAGTATCGAACAAACGCCTGAATTGTATGGCATATGTAAACTCGTTTACGACAAGCAAATATTTGACAGTATTTACCAAGACATATTGTTCTAATCGACTTATGACCGATTTCTTCACACCTCCCAATAGCTATCTTTCAGATAAAGATATCCGTAAATAACTAAAAATTCGTTTTTTTCACTGAAACCTCTGGTTACGTATCTGCGGATAGCTATTCTTTATATTATTAACTTTTGACATAAAATATACTAGAATTTTACTAAAAATTACCATATTCTCTAGGAGATATCTCATAGATAAAGTTATTTGAAGAAATTGGGCATTAGGCGAATTAAGATCTCACTAAATATAGCTATTGCTAGGAAAGCAATCTGTTAACTCGTACTCGAATGATTCATTTCTATATGGTACTATAATCACCGTAATTATTCGGCAAGTAGCGTGACGTTACTTAAACGATTACGACAGAGCCGATAGAATTTTCTCTACTCAGTACGATATCATCAAAAATAAACTTTCAAATTTCTGATAAATCTTACAATTAGATCCGATCAATGACAGAAAAGTCTTTGTAATTATAATTGAACGTTAAAATAATTATATGTGGTTAGGAGACCTATTTTTACAATTATTACTCACAATAAAAGTAAAACAGCAAAGTTACGGCTCGCTTTGCAGGTTTAATATTTTTAACCAAGTAGATATAATAATAATATAGCAAAAAAATTGAATTATAATTGTTTTTAGACATAATATCTTTGCCATTATATCTGTTTACACTGAGAGAAAAAATGGTTGCAATTATTTTACTGTAATTCATAGTCATTTGCGGTGCTAACTATACATATATATTTCTAGTTGTTTTAGTCATATAAATTATAGCTATTAGTTATTATTACTATATGTAGAAAGTAAGCGAATGTTTAAAAAAAAATAATTATATTCATTACTATAATTGTAATTGTATTATATTTACTACATAAAAATGTATATTTCATTTTTATCATCCAAATTTTGATATTTTACTATATTAATATAGTACCTGAAAATGTCATAATTTACAGTAAAATTTTTTCATGGACAGTAAAACTATAAATACAAGGTTATTATTATTAACATTATAGCATTAATAACTATAACAATGGAGCTCTTAATCATAATTTTTTTACTTTGGAATTATAGACACAAATACCAAACACTTTTCTGTCAACATATTATAATTATAAATGTTAAATTTACGTAGCGAGTTAGTTTTCTTTTTCCATGCTGCTTTAATGTTATACTGATAAAAAAATGGTTGCTTAATTTAAATATAGTTAGCATCGAAAATAACTATAACTCAGTTATTTTCCATTTTCCTAATCATAATTATTTTAATATTCAATTGTACAATAGTTACAAATATGCTTTTTTCAATGTTTAATCCACCGAAACGTGCGATTCCTTGCAGCAATAATTAAAGAAAGAAAAACACAACATGTGGACATGTTTGCGCATACCGATTACATCCTCCTGGATGTAATAATCAAATTCTTTAAAACAAATTTCTCGCGTAGCCTATTCATTAGAATTAAGTAAAAGCAGGCGGTAACATCAACGAGGACACGAGTTTTATGGAAACGCCTCGTTATTAGAAACTATTATTAAATACATTACTATATTTAGAAAGCAGTGCGAGTATATAATGGTCTCACTGTTCCAAATTACTATCATCAGTATCTATCTTTTCCCATCAACAATTATATCTGCACTAACCGCCATAATTACCATTGGCACTACTAATCTTTGATATAATATATAGATATACTCGTAATATCGTATAGATATGTTCGTATACTCATTACGTTAAGCAGCTATAGTATAAATGATAGGTATATACTATTATTTATATGCATTGCTCTTGATATCGATCGGTATGCCCGAGTAACTTTTCTTTCTTCAAAAAATTGATGTATCGATACATATGCCGATACGCAAGTAAGCGACAGTAAGTGAAACCGTTATATTTCATTTATTCATATACATATATCTTTACTTCGATTAAGTGGATAGAAATCACATATCTAGTTTATACCGATCACTTCAATACGCGTACTATAAGTATTATATCCGTATCAAATTGCTTGATATGCTCGGGATAAACAAGAATATTAAGTGATTTGATATTGATAGTACTTATTAATACGTATATCAAAGTGCTGGTGTAAACCAGGACAACAGAATAATTCAATATAGGCAATCGTCAAATAAAAAATGCGATTTCGCGCAAATGTATACGTGCGAACATGTTTGCATGTAAATTTTTTTCAGTTTAAATTTTCATCTAATACAGAGTATACTGAAACCACGAGGTGTCTTTAGCACTGTAAATATTTTGCAATCTATTTTTCGTCAATACATTAATTGAGACATTTATAAAATTTCTTCAATAGTAACACATTCACTTGAATGATAAATGATAGATATTTAAATTAATGTAAGTTTCAGAAGAAATGTTAGTTTCAAAGAATTCATAGAAATATCGAATTCTTCAGCCAATTCGTATAATACTTAATGATAAAACATCTTAATTTAAACATTATATATATACGATTACGAAGATATAAATACTCATGCAACACAAAAAAATTGCAGCAACATTACAGAAATATTTCATCGCGAGATTGTAACATTTCAAAAACGCTGCAAAATATTGCTGCAATATTACTGCAACATTATAACAATGGTAAAATCTCCACCTTTAGAAATATTGCAATGCAATATTGCAACAACATTACGATATGTGTCTTGGTGTTTCTGATAATAGTTCAGATGTCATTATATTAACACATTTTAGCACATATAACTTCTAGGAATATCATATGTCTCTGAATCATTTTTTCCAGAAGAATTAAAAATTTTTCTGTTAAAATACATCTTATTTACTTTCGTCTTTAAACTCAAGTTTGAGAATTTGCCCCTTCAAAGAATTATTTCATTAGAATGTAGGTGAAAAAATCTCACAATGCTACCTTTATTCTATTTTATGTGATTTTTTTTATTTATGAATAGTAGATCTCGGCTGCCATTTGGTGGCGATATACTTTCAAGCATGTATCATCAAAATTGGAGGTACACATTAAAAATTTGTGTACTTCCAAGTTTGGCGATACATGCTTAAGAATGTAGCGCATATTACTTGCGAGTGAAGCATAAAATTATTTTTCACAATGCTTCTGAAATGTTGCTGCGATATTGGTGAAGTAATATTGCAAAAAAATCTTTGCAATGTCTCTACAATATTACACCGCAATATGCAACGTTGCAGCGTTGTAGCAATGTTACTGCAAATTTCTATGATGTACAAGTAGCATTGAAAGTAAAAACGGCGTGTCTGTTAGTCTATGCTTTCGACCATGGAGAAATTGTCTTCAGAAGTTGCAAAGCAGCTGTGATTAAAAACATATCTAATATAATTCTTCTTTGAATTATACACATGTAATTTATCCTTAAACACAAGTAAAGCAACTTCGATTTCTGTCCGTACAAGTTTGCCGTTCTTCAAAAAGCAGATTTGCTACAGTATAAACATGTTCAGTTGTGTACCATGTCAATCACTGCAGCTAATGATTTGCAAAATCGTACTCTATTAACAATAATGGGCGATTTATAATTTCGAAGGCAATTTAATTAAACAGTTCTTATAGAACTTCTCTGTATTGTACCTTTAATCCTGATCTACAATAGATATAGTAAGTCTTTTACTCTAAGCTCTGAGTTGTGACATTAATTTGCTCTCTAAGCTCTCTTTTACTCTAAATTCTCTAAACTTTACAGTTGAGATCTGTCCAGCTCACTTAAAGCTTAGGGATTACGGCTTAAGGCAATGCTGAAAACGCTTTTTGTCGAAAAAAGATATTACAGATTAGAGCTTACAATTACAACAGAAACAGAAGGCTATTGTAGATCTTACAGACGATTACCCTTTGAACCCTAGTTTTATCGAGTTAAGCTAACTCGTACCAATCGGTTATCCCTGAGGGTACTCTCCGTCCGATATTGATGCCCGATGCCGAAATTGCATAGGGCAGTCTTGGCAACGATTAACGACAAGGATCACAACGATGTATCATACTCCAGTTACAGAGAAGAGCGGAGGGCCGCTCTTTAAAAGCGTGGGCGACGCGGTAGCGAGCACCAGATCGGTGGGCGGCTACCAGATCGCCCAATTGGTCGATCGACTCGGTAATGGTCGGTGGGCGTTGGATAAGCTCAGATGCGCGGCGAGCAGTGCGCACTTGGCTGGCTTTACTGGCTCTCTCTCTCTCTCTCTCTCTCTCTCTCTCTCTTTCACACACACACACACACACACACACACAAACACACACCATGCATCCCCACGATATTCCATGTTCCCCACTTGGTCTGCATATCGCATCGACTAGGTTCCGATATGAGAGTTCTCCCGTGCCTCGCGTCTTCCATCCTACGTCCACCCTTTACGATCAGGCCTGGTGTAATCGGTAGCTTCTGCGTCTTCGACCGCGGCCACTTTTCCCCGTATTCACCTCCCTCGTCCGCGCCGCCACCGCTACCGCGGCGCGGCGCCTTAAATCTTGATCTCTTCTTCTCAGCGGGTAGAAGCAGAAGAGCGGAGTCTTCTGCGGGAAGAGTGTAAGGTGGGGGTAAGGCTAGTCTGGGCGCGCTTCGAGCGGAGCGCGCGGCGGTAGGCAATCTGCTCGAATACGGCGAAGAGCGAGCAGGTTGCCCCGCGTAACGCACTTGCGTCTGGTCGTCCAAAGATAGTGCGAGGGAAGGGTGGTTTGAAGAGAGGCATTGCGCTGTCAAAGAAGGAAGCGAAGATACGTGTCGTGTATATCACGTTATGAGAGCTCATAACGGGATCCTTCTAAAAGAACAAATCGAAAAACCGCGGCGTGCGAGCCTTTCGTTCCTCAAGCTGGAGCACATGGAAGATAGCTTCGGCGAGTTGATCGCGTGACAAGAAAAACGGTGAGGAACAGTAGAACTGTCGAAGGGACGAAAACGAGAGCGAGAGAGAGAAATAAAAGAAGAATAATCGTTTTCGTGCAATCGTGGAAGAAGTTCATCTTCCTTTTTTACTCTCTTTTGTACTTGGGAATCGAGTGTGCAGAGAGACAAATCTGGTGATCTGGATGCCAAAGGGAAAAAGATCTTTTGATGGTGAACGGAGAACGGGGTACCGAGGGGGAAATCGGCCGCGTATATGGAGCGACGAGGCAAGTCACGTCACATTAAATCTTGATCTCACCTCGGCGAGTCCCGGGTCGCGGGAGGGGGAAAGTCTGGGCGCGCTTCGAAACCCCGAGCGGAAGGCAATCCGCTCGAATCCGGCGGAGCGCGAGCAAGTTACCCCGGTGCCGTAGTAGTCCTCGTTGCCTGTCATTGGAGAAGGGAACCCTCGTAGGCGGAAGAAACGAGAGGGCGATCAACACGCGAGGAAGAGTACGGAGAGGGAAGAGGGCCAGGTGAAGGAGAAGAGGAGGAGGAGGAGGAGGAGGAAGAGAAGGAGGAGAACGTGGTCACGAGCTTCGTTGAAGGCGCCTGCGCTCCAACACTCCTTCGGCACCTTCGGCTCTTCGGCTTCGACTAGGCTCAAGTGTCGCGACGACGTAAAAGCTCGCGTCGCGATGCGTCGTGACCGTCATCGCGCGATCGTACGAGAAGTCATTCCGCTCCGCTAATCGGTCCCGTAGCTGCTCGTTTGTCATTCCGTGTCACGTGGCGAGTCGGCGAAACGTGTTTGTGCTGTCAGTGGCTGACGCTATGCTTAAGTGGTATACACGTGATAGTTCAGTAGACAGTTCAATAAAGACGAGTTGTTTCTCGAAAACAAATGAAAATTGCAGATCGGTGAATAAAGCGAGAATGCGTTGAATTTGTACCGGATTGTGTCGATGTGCAGGGATACAACGATAGAAGATAAATATTCAAGTTTAACGATGACGAAATTGGCAAGCAACCCTATTAGTAACTTCCACGATATATCATTTGCACGTAAGTCGAAAAATGTTCGTTCAACGATATTGCCCAACGCATAAGAGGATATTCGTCGGAGGCGCTGTACTCCAAACAAGAGTATCACCAAATGATACGTTAACCAAGAGGTACTCGTTATCATTCTGAGGATCGCGATCGGCGCGAAGGAAAAATCCGTTGGATGAAAAACGGAAGATAGACGATTCGAAGATAGACGTGGTGGATCCGTAAAAGTGGAGGAAGAGCAGGAGAGGGAGGAGCCGTTGCTGAGCGTGGAGGGGGCGGAGGTGAGATCGTCTGGTGATGATGATCGGTGGCGGCGTCGCGACCCCTCCTGGTACTGCCAAGTCGGCGGCTGCGATCGACAGCGAAATGGTACAGGTCGACGGCATTGGCAGTGGTAGTGTCAGTGGCAGTGCTAGTGGTAGTGGTAGCCCTGCGACAGGTGCGACCACTACGCGCCTCACGAACAATAACAACAGCGGTAACAATAACAATAACAACAACAACAATAATGGGGAGATCAGCAACAGTAATGACGGACACGGAGTCGTCAATTGCACCGGTACGACCGCTTCGAGCGCCAGCGACAAGTTCTGCTGTCAGGACGAGGACGTTCCCGCCAGCACCGGTGTCGCTCGACCTTGGGAACCACCATCGCCGACCTTCTCCCAGACGAGATCGCACCTGCTGCAGGTACATCCGCCGCATCACCACCAGCAGCATCCGGCGGCACATCATCACCAACAGTTGAATGTACCAGCTTCCCTGATCGATGGTGAGTAGGAATACGTCAGTAGAATATAATCGGAAGTTTAGGAATCGAATCGGACCCGATTATTCTCGTCGAAATTAATTTACTTCTTGTTTCTTTCTTTCATTGAGTTTTATAGACAGTAGCTCTCGACTGACCGATACGGTAGCTATCAAATGAATCATCGTTCAGAACAAGCACAGTCTGACATGCGGGCAAATATTATTACAATAATCGTTTTAAAGTTATAAACGAGATTTCCGGGTGCACTAAACTCATTAATAATTGCTTCGCGCGGAACGTTCAGTATGAATCATGATAAAATAAATATTTTCATTGAATCGCGTAATTTTTCAAGCACTTAAATCTGTTGTTAAATTAAATATCCGCTATGCGTTATAACAAATTCTAATACTTGATAAAAGCGACACGTATCGGTGCGTTCTGTTATAGGAAGATTTTTGTACGTCTCGATACTGATCATTATATCATTCCTCGTTCTTTCTTGAATACCTAAGATAAGACGGGCGTATGCATGTGTAAGCAATGGAGAGCCAATTAATTCCGTTGTGCCACGATAATTACTGAATGCTTCACGCGCCATTATTTACAATCATGTTCCATGCGCTTTATTACAACAAAATTGCACAGCGTTATTGAAATTTAAAACTGTTTAATGGAGAGATACTAAATAACCGAAACACCTGAATACACTTTTAGGACTATCGAAGGTAGAGACACTATATATAATCAATGAAACGAAAAACGAAGGAATACATAAAAGAAATAAAGAAATAAAGAAATAAGAATTCTATAATATGACAATAAGATAATTTTTCTTGCAACGTAGATTTTGTTAGAGTTCTCTGATATGACATTACCACATCGGTTTTTGACATAAATTGTGACCATTTCGTTATGAACGTTATAAAAAATTATAAAATAAGGAATAAACGATCTTATCATTAATCATATTTCGTTTTGTCTCTATAAATGAAAATCGAATTTGTATAATTATTCAAGTGATTTGTATCCTGTAAGAATAAAATATTCACTTCTTTAGGATTGAATAAAATTTTTATAGGATTTTTTACTCTTATCAGAACGGCAAATCATTTGAATAATTGCACAATTCAATTTTTTTCTTTTAAATTGACGATTCGCTCTACGAGATTTAGAGAATAATACAACACATATATGTTTTACATAATATGTTTACGTTATTAATTATACTGTACGATATTGTTATATATTTCGCACGTATTAATATGTTGTACAATTCACAAACGTATAATTTAATCATTATGCGTTCTCGATAACGTCGATATATTAAACATGCGATATGTACGACAAATGGGTATATCGATTATATCTGTCGTTGATGAGAGATAAGCAAGTAACTCTAATTGAATTATGAATCGCTTCACGATCTTTCGCCGCGCGAACCTTTCGATGCAGGACGGTAAAGGCAATTAACATTGAACACCTGTACACTCAAACACCTGTACAGACTCGTCTCGTAATCAACATTAACAGAAGCATTTCACACCTTTGGACACACGAAAAAATCTCAGAAGTATTACAAAATCTTGATTGCAATTTCAAAATTTAATTTGATCGTAAAAATTGTAACAGAAGAATAAATCGAAAATAGTATTCTTACATTGAGAAAAAAGTTGTTACCTTAATTAAATTTTTCAACTTGATTAAATTTCTTCAGTTCAAGTATTTATGTAACATAAAGATTGGGAGCAAATTACCTTCTCACTCCTTGTATTTTTTTTCTGATTTCTGCGGCGTAAATCCTCGCGCGGCTTTCCGGAATATCGAAATGCAAAAGTTATTTTATATTATAAAAATATATCAATTTATAATAATAAAGGACTTTCGGAGCAAAGCTGGGTCGTATCTTATTTTTGTATAATTAAAGTACGTTTATTTTTGAAATACTGTTGTATTAGCACTACGACCCAGCTTTGCTCCGAAAACCCTTTGTTATTATAAATTGATTGGAAATCTCAGGAGCGTGAATTTTATTTCTTGTTGTAATAAAAATACATGTATATTAAATAAACCAGTTAGCAGTTTCGAATACTACGAAGAATTTTCTCTTACAATTTACCCTCAAAATTGTGATAGTCAAAACAATATTTTGAAGAATTTTATACAATTTTCTCTGATTAATTGTAATAATACAATTTATCACAATAAAATGTAAAATATGAAAAACAAAATATAAAATATTTGATTAAATTTTACTAAAAATAAAGCAAAATTTTTTGAAATATGTTCTTCTACCAATAATTTTGAGAGAATAATTTCTAAGAAAAAATTCTTTCTATGCAGTTTCCAGATATCTGCATTATCAGATTAACACATGTTAATTTTATCAGATGAAATACGATCGAGAAATAAAGTTCATTTCCAAAAATATACTCCAAAAAGCGCAACGCGCTTCTATTGCTAATGCTTACAGTTCGTCGCTGTTTTTCAACTTTTAATTAAGTTGTCAAAAAACGAGGAACAGAATCGTAATTGGTACAACAGACTCGCGTCACGGCCTCTGTTATTTCGCACGAATGTAATGTGTTCGTTCTCTGGGATGCGCAATGTGAGTCTTTGACTGTTCGCCTCGAACAGTCCTGCCGCAAAATCGTCGATAAGAGAACAAAAGGGCGCAATTGGGAGTAACGGGTATTTGTTCATAACGACATGTCCATCCGCGCGTTCACGAATCTTTTCGCGATTCGCACTTGCCAGACGGTGCACGGGAGCTACCAAACGCCGCACTCGTTCGGAACCGGTTTCAATGCGTTGGCAACGCGAGTATACCACTCCTCGGATCGGCGGACGTATTACTCTCGTTTAACGCTCAATACCCGTCTATCCCGCGGATACTCTCGATTCTCTCGCATTCGCGTTCGCGGAGCACTTCGTTCCAGAACCGCGAGATTTTACGACCACACCCAGACAGTTTCGAGGCAGATACCATATAGGCAATGGACGTCTTCCTCCGCGAGCGAGCGAAGAGGAAGACAGAGACACAGGAGAAAAGAACACGAGGAAATGTTTTTCAAGTGCTCTGGTAGCACATTACGGCACTTGGCCATACGTACTATCGTATGAAAGATATATACTAATTACGGAATCATTTCTAACGATTGCATTGAAAATGTAACATTCCTCTCCGACAATATAACATTTATTATCAAAACTAAATTCGCGAATATACCATTCACAAAATTGTATCGTATATTAGCCACGTTTTTTTTAAATATCGAAATTGATTCTCTTAAATTGCAATCTAATGATACTGTTCGCGAATTAAAAGCTGCGAACAAATCCGACAATTTGACGTGGCAGACAAAGCGTAGCCCCTGCTTGGTTTGCGTGCTGAAAGCGCTAATCCAGTTTAAGACCCGATACGAGTTCGCCTCGTTGTTTCCGATGCTGAGCTGCGCGCTCGATACTTGGCGGCGCAAAATGCAGCGGGATTTTACGACCGCACCCAGAGAGTGTTTTGAAACAGGTACACCGGTTAATAGCTGTCTTCGCGCCGCACTTTGTTACAGTTTTGACGACCAATCGTCAAAAGTGTCCGCGAAGATATATACACTAATTATGTACGCGTAGAATATACTTGTTAACTCTCAGTTTACAATTTTGCTAATGCAATCCTTTTCCGCAGTATTCTTGGACGCTAAACATTATGTTTTTGTTGATACTTCCAAGTTTACAATCATAATGATCCATGTTTATCGTCCTTTTTAATCATATACTGAAAAAAGAGTTTCGTAATAATAAAATCTAAATAATAGTTACTAAGTTTTAGTGAAATAATTTTATCTAAATGTTTAGTTAATGTAATCAAATATTTAGTAATTATTTAGTAACCGATTGGTTACTATTATTATGTTTGGTTTTTATTAATATAATAATTAAATGTTACTAAATATTTGATTATATTAATGAAATAATATTATTTGAAATGACTAAAGTTTAATTATTATTACCAAACTCTCTTTTTCAGTAAGGATTGATATTGTTGGAAAATAAGATTAATAAATCGACAATTTCACGAATGCTTGTAGGATAAGAATTACATATACTGCATATAGTAACAAATTTTAGTTCACAGCTTTATCGCATGTATATTTCTAATATTACCAAACTCTTTTTAACAGCATACTCTCTAAATCTCGTGGAGCTTGTATAATTATTTGAGTGATTTGCCACGATAAAATTCACTCTTATAGAACTAAATAAGAAGAATAATTTTTATTCTTATTAGAGTGACAAATCACTTAAATAATCGCACAAGTTTAATTTTCACTCTTTTAGGGTGACGTTTCACTCTACGAGATTTACGAGAAAATTAATAGTACACAGAAACAAATTAATATTACATCAACACTTATTGTTTCATATATAAGTAAAACTGTAAAATTTTTTTTAAAGAATTTAATTACATATCTTAAATAGAGGCAACTTGCTTAGAATATACTCACTTTTATTCAATTATAATTTAAACGTGTTGAGAAGAAAAAAATATTGACTAGAAAATAACAATATTTTAAATCTAATTAAAATTTTTTAATACTATTATTAACAAAACAATCGTATTATGCTCTTTAGAATATTATAAAATTGAAATAAGAATATGATATTTTGCTAGAATTATCAAGTTCTTTAAAGATTTTATATTCTTGTTCATATACGAGAAATAATTATCGATTTGATACTAACTTTTTTGTGTAGCGTCCATAAATAAGATAAAAAGAATCGCTTTTCCCATTGCACATTCAATGCTAAATATGATATCAAATTGTGTCAACCAGTGATAACATTCAATTTGGGATATGATATCACTTTATGTAAAATGCAAATATAAATCATCGATGCACGATGCCGTGAATAAAATTTATGAGCAATTAGACATTATTACGGTGACGCGTAACGATAACGCAGTTCTACATTGAGATTTTATGATTGCATCCTAGAATATATTTGTGACAAGTGCCAAGAAATATAGATATCTTCATCTGCAAATGAATTTCCTCTCAATTCCTTCTTGCATACTCGTCACGGTCTTCACTAATCACTGAGTTATTACGTAAAATGCTTGCTTATAGCTATGTGTATCAATTATCGACTACATGTACAATTTGCTCTTAACATGATCTCTGTAGAAATTATAGTCTGATAATATAAGATTACTTTTTTTTGTGAGACGCTGCCCTCATGTATAAACATAGCTATCTATCTAACATTCAAATTCTATTGCGCATGTAAAGAAATTCATAAATAAATATGCGCGCAAATTCTACCTGCAAGATTTCATTCCTGCGTTCGATTAAAATTATTATAGAAGCAAACCTCTTAAACACAGACCATATATAAAAGATATAGTGAAATTATGCCATTGTATCCTCTTAGACTGTATATTTGATACATTTTCTTTCCACTGTACGCATGTATGAACTTCACACCTGCACACTTTCGATTCCTAACATTCTTTCGGAATGATATTTAAGTGTGTTCTGTTGCGTTTTATCTTTATGCGTGTGCGTGTCGCAAACGAACGGTCTGCATTTGAGAGTCAACTTGATTCGCGCACAGTCAGCAAACACTCGCGAGCGACGCGACGCGGCGTCGCGATTTTACTTGAAACCATCTGCGGACTCGGTCCGCAGATAAAACCACTCATCGGGAGCGCGGAGTGAACGATCTCACGAGTCGCCGAGTCCGCAGAAAGAGAATCGGCCTTCCAGTTTTTCTGTCTATTATCTATTACCGCCTTGTCAAGCGATCGGTCTTTACCGGCGGCGATTTCGAATATACGGATGAATACACCGCGAGGCCTGATGCCAGAACTCGTTCAGAACCGGTTCCCGCCTGGTGTCGATGCAACGACGTTGGGACGCATTCATTTCTTTCTGTGCATCGGCTACTTTCGTTTTCACGACACCTCCGATCGCTTTGACACGAAACGAGCGCGGAATGCGCGTCCGATGTGCCGTCCTGATGTGGGCTGGGACGGGACGGAACGGGACAGGCGCGGGACTCGCGGGATTCGCGTAAGTTTTATTCGATGTTTCGAGCAACCGTTGCGAACGAGATTCCTCGGAAATAACTTCAACTGCACTTCAGTTTTGCCACGAATCCCCCGAGAATTTTGCGTAATTTGCACAACACGAGTTTCTTCTTCTTAATTGAATAATCATGACTTGAACGCGATCTGCGCGATTTCCGATCATTGACGTACGGTTTCAAGATCATCAGATATTCAACTTTATTTAATTCTGGTTATTTTATATACACTGAGAAAAAAATTGGTTGAAAAACTACAATGTTTAGTCCGATACGGTCAACTGGTTGATTCAATAATTATTTAGTTATACAAACACTGAGAGAAAAAATTGTAGTGGAGACAACTATAAGGGGACAACCATATATAGTTAAGTGAACTACAATATATTATAATTATTGCAATTAAGTTTATGGTTAAGAAAACTAATAAAAAATAGTTGTAATTACTGTATTATATAGTATACTACAACTATTTTTTATTAGTTCTCTTAACCATTAATTTAGTTGCAATAACTATAATATAGTTCACTTAACTATATATTATAATTATATTAACAAAATTTGTATGGTTGTCCTCTTATAGTTGCCACCACTACAATTTTTTCTCTCTGTGAATAAGATATAGTTCATTCATACCAACCATTAACATTTTTAAACCAAGAATTAATTAAACTAAATCAATATTATTTGAACGTATCGGACTAAATATTCTAGTTTTTCAATTTTTTCTTAGTGTATGATCTTTTTTTAGTAAAAATGTAACATTTGATGATAACATTTTCAATAAACCAAAAAGATTAAGAAGATAACAAAAGTGAAGAATATGTAAAATGTTTGCAAATGATGAACACTTATTAATGTAGAGTACAATTTAAAAAACAAATTACAATCAAGATTATTATAAGAAACGTACAGTAACGTTATAATAAATGCGTGCAAAAAAAAGTTCCTCCAGTTTCCTTTTTCCAGATTACAGTTAAATTACGGGTTAAATTCTGATTAACTGTATTCCCGAGGTGGCGCCATTAATAATTAGCTATAGTGATATTATAAATTGTGTAAAAGCGACCGTTCGATTACGCGGATAACAAATTGCAAATGATCATCATAAGATGCACTTATTGAGCTGATTGGCGATCCACTCGGCTCATAAAGGACTAATTAATTAAATGTTCTCACTATGCAAACGAACTGCCGCGTACTCACGCTGAGCTCACTCGTTGAAACCAATTAAAACAACGCGATACAAATGAGCACGACGGACCTGTTTTCAGCCAACACTCGGGATATCATTTCACACGACGACGGTCTCTACCCGCGCGATCGCCGGGCTCCTTGTGTAGGATCGACTGGATAAAAAGGAATTGAGCTCGTCGTTTGCAAAATGACAGGTACCTACGCGCTCTTAATATCGCTGTACATATATCGTTCGATCGTAAATTGTCATCTGTGCTATCCGCGCTAAACGTTGTTAAGATTAGTCGACGGTGCGATTACGAGGAAGCTGAGCCTGTAATAAGCACATCGTAATTTTGATTGCACTGCCGGCACAGTAATTAACATCTATCTCACATTTAATTCATATTATCCTTAAGCTCGCGTCGATTTACGCTTGAAGCTCCATTTCACCCTGTTGCAATTTTATTGGATACTCAATGTAATTACGTTTCCCTCTCCTTTATGATTATTTTCTACGAGTCAATCTTCCACTTACAATTAGCATTCCTATCTACAGTAATCATTGTAGGTTCGACGGATCCACCAAATGTTCGCTTGCTCGAAATCAAGTGAACGATTGTGTTCTGATTGCGGTTAAATCAATAAGCGATTCACAATAGCGTTACTTCTCTGTTCGAAATGTCGTGAAAATTGTTCAGTTATAAATTCACAAAAACTCACACTCATCGTTTCGAAAAAAAATTCCTTGCACCTGGGCCGATGATTCATTTGCCACAGAACTATGCGCTTATAACAAACTAAACTCTATACTTTTCTTTAATGTGGTAGAATGAAGTATAGTAGATCGATATGTAATAAAACTGACAAACATGTACATATTGTGTATATGTGCGATTGATTGTCATATTATAGTCAAGTTTATTAAATAAAAAATAATTTGCTATTAAACTCGAATTTTTGCTCAGAAACCAATTAACTTTTACTAACTTTACAAGATTATTTGACATATTAATGGCTATTTAGAAGTAAAGATAATTATTCGAAACTGAAAATAAAATTGATAAATACCTACGATCAAAGTCCTTGTAATAGGATACTTGAACTAAACTGAAGTCCACTCAATTCATTTTATTTTTCATAAGCTGTATTTAATACAGGGTATCTAATAGAACTTTCAAAAATACATGGAGCTTTGCTAAAATATCTAAAAATTTAGCTAAATACAGGTTTGAAAATAATTTTGTTGAGGGAACATCAAAGGAATTATAATGATGTTCAAGCTGCAAAAAATTTTAACATTCTTCCATTCAAATTTAATGAGCAATGGTGCAAAATGTTTTAGTAAACAGTTTGAGTATTCCATATAATTATTTTAATGATCTTAAACAAAATTATTTTCAGATTTATATCCAACTGAATTTTTAAATACTTTAACAAGAAACCTTCGTTCTTTTCATGAAGAATTTTAAAATTTCTGTTTAATAGAGTTTTTAAAACAAAGTTTATAAAAACAGAATTTCAGAATATATAATTAAAAAAAATGAATTAAATTAAAATAAACTTTGTACAGCTCAGGTACAATATATTGAAATAAAAATGTAAACGTGCGAGGCAATATCGTTATGTATTTGAATTAATGATTAAAATTATAATTTGAATGATAGATCTTCTGACAGAACTGCGCTTTCAACATTCTGGAAAACCGTATCAATAACGGGATCGCGAGATCACGTTCAGCAACTTAAATTATTGCGCGTGAATGTGAAGTTATTTGACCGTGACCACTTTCGTCATAGCGATTACTCGGGCGATTGTTAATTTAACGAAGCATTCAATGGACTTCGGGGATCCTGAAAAAGATCTTTGTGAGAAAAATAGACCGTCCCGATTATCTCGGACCCGTAAAGTCACCTTTCGAATCTCGTTAACCAGCTCATGAAAATAATCTGTGGTCGAGAATGTGAAAGTGCGATGAAATTATGACGGTCAAAGATAAATCGAGATTTCGTCCTGACAATATTATTATTTGTTCGATACGATAATGTCATTATTATAGGTATCATAACGAAATGTTTCTCTCTGATTGCAGGTGTGAATTTACAAAATTGCACTGCCGGTCCGTTTGCCAGCGGCAATAACGGCAACGCATCGCGGCAACGTCTAATCGAATTGTCACACGGATTAGGAGCGCTGAGGCATTACAACGATCTCGCTAACCACGTGCTGTCATTAAACCAACAGGGTGCAGTCGTTACGAAACTTTTAGGTTTGTAAAGTATATTCTTACGATTTATCACAAAGCTGCCTCGCGCGAGGAGAATCGCATTCGTGATATTTGTATCGCTCGATATTATGCCCCCCAGTTGTTTCTTATCCGTTGACGATAAGAATATGCAAATTATTGGGTGACATTCCGAACATGAGAACCTACGTAGGGAAACTACTCCGTTGACATATCGCTATTACGTTCGTCAACCACTATGCCTATCGCCGGTATCGAACGCCACGCACGCATTACGTACGCACGTAATTTCGATATGAAGTCAAGGCAGAAATCATCCATTTGTATTCCACGTTCCGAGAATACTATCGATCCTCCGGAAATAGGAGAAAAATAGATATTGAAGATGCACAAGGAGGGAAGATTTTCTAAAGCAAAGAATTACTACATAAATTCTGAGATATAAAAGGTTCTTGTCGTATTTGTCAAATATAAGTTTTAAAGTAATTTCTATGTACGAGAAAAAATAATACTGATATAATGTTTTTCCTATCTAAACGAAAACTTTCTTTCGATCTATTTTTTTTTAAATAAAAGTGAATTAATATTTCTATTTAAATTTCATTTTATACTTTTTCTCGGGCACTTCTCTCACTTCTTTCTTTTTCTCTCTCTCTCTCTTTCTCTATCTCTTTAATTCCAAATTTACATAATTCTTGATTGTATTTTTTCGTTGCGGTTAACGCAGCAATTACTGGCGGCCTCAAACGATGCCGCGTTAATATCTCGAGCGATTCCAAGCAGGGCAAAGAACAGGGAATAGCGCCAAACTCGCGAGTATGGTCAGACATAACGAGCGTCATGAAGAACGCATCGGCCACTCGAAGCTCGTTAGCTCGCGAGAATTAACACGTAATAACTACTTCTTTCATGCATTAAATTTCAGCACCTCGGCAACAAACTTGAATAATTCGTTGGTAATTGCGCCAATCATTTAGCCTCTCTATATTCCTACGGATTAATGCAAAGTTTCGACTTTCGCTCTCTTTTAATTTGGTAAAGTGTCGAATTTGAAAGTTTATGAATTCGCCATAGTATATTATATTTCTTTCTAGTTAACTTCAATGGAAGTTATTCTACGCTGAGAAAAAAAATCGAAATATTCAGAGGCAAGTGTTACTTTTTTATGATATTTTCTTCGATATTTATTAAGTATAAGAAAATTTGAGTGTAATGATAGAATATATATTTCTATGCAATATATCATTTCTATAAAATATAGTTTATCTTTCTTATTAATTGGTTTATTTGCTAGAAATAAAATTTTATTATGCCGAATTTAAATAAAGATTTATTTCAAATAAATTTATATTCCACAAATAAATTTTTAAGTAACTTTTTCTCAGTGAACATGCTATTTTCTTTATAATTCCATAAAGATTTGTATCATTTTTAACGTAAATGTTACTAACTTCAAAAAGTTCTCGGAATAAATTTAGTATACAGAAATAAGTAATCTTATACCTATTTTCTTCAAAGTTTCCTTGTTAAATTCGTAACTGATTTTTTATCCAATTTGAGTTATTTTTAATCATTCCTATAGAAACTCTATTGCTCCTATTCAATATGTCCTTAATTTAAAACAATGGAGTTGAACAATTTAATTCAAGGAAGTGTTAAAGTTGGCTAAAATTTAATTTATTAATTTATTAGGTTATTACGTTAATACGCTGTGTTTACTTTGAAACTAAACAATTCAACTGTAGACATTACATAATGTTCTTCTAACTACATGTCTTGCATTAAAATAATAAATTTCGACACACATTTAGAAGTTAAAAGTAACAAAATTATTAAGAAATTTGTCTAAATTTGATTCTTTAATATTCAACAGTGTAGAGAGTAATATTTTTGCCAATGTTCATAAAACTTTTGGAGCATTCCTGGAAACCATATTTCAATACCTCTTTCAATGTTCTTCTCGCTTTTGTAATGACTTTCTCGGTGCTCGTGAATTGTTTATGCTTCTAAACCAGTATTTTCTTCATTTTATCTCCCATGTGCTTCTTCAAGCATTCGTAATGTGAAAGAAAATGCAGGTTTAGTGGCATACCTAAATGATTCGCGAATGCCGAAGAAGTCATTGCAAATGCGCTGAAAGAGACATCGAGATATATTGTTCAGGAATGTTTCCAAAAGCTTTACTGACATTGGCAAAAGTATATCACTATTTAAGAAACAATTTTACAGAAAATATTGTATAAAATAGATTGCTTATTTTTATAATAAACTAATTCCAGAAATTTTTTTGAAGCTAATAGTACAACTCGAAGAAGTCAAGGTCAATAGGTGTAGTAAACCTAATCTTTCGCTCTAAATTCTAAACTATGACGTTAATTTGCTCTAAATTTTAGATCTTTCTGTTGAGATTTGGTCAGCTTGCTGAAGCTTAGGGATTACGCCTAAGGCAGTGTTAAAAACGCTTTCTTCTTGAAAAAAAAGTTTAGAACTTAGATGAAAGGCTAAAGGCTTACTACACTTATTGTACATCGAGACTAATCACTCACCACATTCTGAATTTCCTGGTATTTGCGCTCTTCGCGACTCGCATTGCTCTTCGTGCCTTGTACCTTCGACCGCCATATTCCGCGAGTTAATGCAGATCGCGGAGCTTTCGCTATGATGGGCACGCGAGTGCGATCTTGCACGCGAGAGCGCGGTGAAACTCGCGGAAAATTAGACCCGACGATTTCCGAACGTGATCGGAAATCGTCGGGTATCGGTACGAGCGGACGGAAGCTCGGATCGCGTTCGAGGAAAGGTGAAGAAGCCAAGAAGAAGAAGAAGAAGAAGAAACAAGGAGGAGGAGGAGGAAGAAGAAGGATCCGCGCGCCGAGAGAGGCGAATAATAAAAAATGGAGGCGAGCCACCGAGCATTGCCGTGGAACGCCGGAGTTTCTCTCTTTCTCGTAGAGACCTGCCTGCCTACCTACCTCGCGGTCCTCGTTAACTTTACGAGCCGCTCGTAAAAATACCGTTCGTGGCCTGCTCTCTCGCGGCGCGCCGGTAATGTCTTCATCTCGCTGGATACGGACTCCTTAGGCGTCTCGAGGTGAATATAATGCACCATAATCGGCCGACCAATTACTTAACGACGGCGAACAATTAATCCCTTCGGCGCGAGCGAGTGGCTCGCTCCGCGTTGTCGAAAAGGAAACAAACTGTTACGCGATATCTGGTAACTTTGACGCGGAAAACAGATACGAATTATATCATGGATAGATACTCTTCTGCTTACGACGAAGTCACATTTCGAAGCTTTGGTCGTATATGTGTATACGAGAGTCTAATCGAATAACAATATAATATTAAGTACTCTAAACTGCCGCCTAGAATATACAGGGTTCGTTTATAAATGTCCGAGCAGATATCTCGTAACTGATTGAAGTTACAAGAAAGTTTAATAACAGAAATTTACATGGCTCTTAGTCGGCTACAAAATGTATGTAAAAAAATTTTTTTTGCTCGTGACCTTTTCAAGTTATGTAGGTTTTTTAATTGGGTACCTATAATTTTTTGCATATTTACATAGTAGAGGTAATTTGCAATCAAAATGATATTCGGGATAGAGTAGAGAGATTTTTTTAAATCCACTATTGTACATGTATATTTTCGGAAAAGGTATAAAAATTTATGAATTTTGATGATAAACGAAAATTTAAAAATAAATATTTACTTGCCTTAAAAAAATCGAAAAAATCGTTCTTTTCATTTTTTATTTTATTTTAATTAACAATCGATTTATTATAGTTCATATCAATCGTTTCTGAAAAATAATTGATTTATTGCTGAAAATCCTTTCAGTTTTCTACCTATAAAATCAATCATAGTGAATTTTTCGATTTTTTAGTACAGGGGTAGATATTTATTTTTAAATTTTCGCTTATCACCAAAATTCACATTTTATATCTTTTCCAAAATAAGAGGGTTACATGCATAACAGAGGATTAAAAATAAATAAAAAATTTTTTTCATGGAAAATGATTATTTATTACTAAAAATGATTCTAGACTGCAATGTAAGAAAATGACGAAACAAAACTTTTTTTAGGAATATAATCCTCAATATTTAATATTATAAAATTAATATTTAGCTTAAACACAAACTAACTTCAACGAGTGATTAACAAGAGCTAAGCTACCACGGCCGCATGCATGTCGGTCATAAGTCGGAGCAGTCGTAAGTAACAAGAAGGATGCTCGTCTCGGTTATTCATATTCATAAACTAAAAGTATGATTCCATTATATCGATTTTCGTGTCGTCAAACGTTGCGGCTAAGCCATACAGAGCCGATTACAGAGGATCGATTCAAAGATAGATTGAGAGACTATACGGGATAAAGGGCCAAAATTTCTTCAACAGCGCGAGCGTGCTGCATAAGCTTGACACGTCACTATTGCGGTCGTTAGGATAACTGGATGGCAATCGTGAGTGGACAATGCCAAAGGCGTT
The DNA here is from genome assembly GCA_003595255.1 of Solenopsis fugax. Taxonomy (NCBI): domain Eukaryota; kingdom Metazoa; phylum Arthropoda; class Insecta; order Hymenoptera; family Formicidae; genus Solenopsis; species Solenopsis fugax. The sequence goes on from QKQZ01049991.1 coordinate 23,325, forward strand.
CCGGTTGTTTGCTCGTAGTTTCTATCGCGACGCTCTTCATACACGTCCGCCGTATAATTACGCTAATTTCTCATTATCAATTCATAAAAGAGATCACCTCGCCCGCGAAACGCACGCATGCGACGCGCGTTGAATGCAGCAGGCCTTCTCGTTCCGTAACGACGCGGACGGCGGACTAACATCCACTGTGCTCGCGAGTAACCCTAACCGGCTAACGAAATTGGCTTCGTGCGGTTTCTTTTATTAAAAACGACGCTCCTCGCTCAAAAATTTTATGTACGCACGCACGTAGGCGCGCACACACGTGCACAGGAGTAAGTCGAACGAGCAACAATG
>QKQZ01050001.1:0-39795 GCA_003595255.1 Solenopsis fugax
GAGGTGTGCACGGTGGTGTCGGTGCTCGGGGTGCCGGTGGACGTGGACGACGGGTTCCGTCGCGGCGGAGGCGTGGGTGGCGTCAACTGCCGCTCGATTCCGTCCTGAAGACTGCACGAGCGTGCACACGCACACGCGGAGTAGGAAAGAAAAGCGTAACGGCCATTCTTAGTACGTTAATGCGTGTACGCATGACAGATCCATGCACCCCCGAAAGCCTCGGGATATTTTATTTTAAATGACGAGAATGCTCTAAACGAGAGTCTTGAAATGACGTAGAAAAAATTTCTCATCTGACATATACACAATACAACCATTAGATATCAAACAATTTTTTTTATTTCAGTAACTGTTGTCTATGGTAGTTTTTCTTCTTCTCATTTCAGCTCTCTCATCTATTATTTCACTTTCTATAATGGATTTAGTTATTCATGATTTCTTAAGAAGAAAGTGATATTTTCTTATTATAAAAGTATTATTTGATCAAATAATTGAAGGTAATTTAAAAGAAATAATTTTTTTTTTTTTTTTTCATTGACTTAAATCATTTTTTATAGAGGCATTTGGAGGTGCTCAACAAGCATTATCATCAATAGTGATAATCTACGATTAGTAGTAGTAGTACAAACAACATGCGATCAGCCGGGCATAAATGTTACCACGCGCGGGACCCAAATGCATCCTTTTTACATTTCGAAATCCATGTGCGACCCGCGCATCTAATTATCCTCGTAACCTTGCAAATCGACTCCCGTTTAACTGGTTTTTACGCGAATATCATTCCCGATTTCTTGTGAAAACCTGTAGTTGAACGGGATTCTCGAGGCGTGAAAAAAAACATGCAGCCGCGCAGAGCAAGCAATGTGAATCAATAGAAAAAAAATATGATGGAAAGCCAGCTACTGATCGCCCTAACTTGTCTTACCATATTCGTTATTGGGATGGAGATAGTTCCCCCTACCCGATCCACTGAAACGGTACGATAGTGAACAGAAAAGCGAAAGGGATAATGAGAGATGATACGATCGACCCGCTCTAAGAGGCGAAATAAATAATTTGTCGAAAATAGGAAAATTTCGCAAAAAATTGCATAAAAATTCCAAAGGTCCAAAGATCGTGTCATCGATCAATCGTGCCATCCATTTTTTTTATTAATTATTCTGCACATTATCGCGAGCGTCTAATAAAAAAAAGTAATTAAATAAAACTGACGTCCTTTCTCGACTATGTGAATTTACGAGATTATTTTATCTCGTAATATAATGAGCCAATTAAAAAATTAAACTGATGAGCGTCCTGCATGCACTATGACGTGATATACCGAGAAAGAGAGAGAAGATCGTTGTAAGAAATAATAATTATCGTTTATACACGAACGAGACATGATAATCTAACAGAAATAGGGTACTCGCTGTAATTTATCGTTCGCTCGCTCGTACTGTAACGCGTTCTGTACTTACTCGACCACTTTGTAAGACGGTTGTTGCGCCGGATTGCCGAAAGCAGCGAGCGGTCTCAGGGGTATATGCTCTTCAACGCCCGTTAGTCGCAAATCAGATCCTATCTGGTTCATCGCACCATCACTTAGACCACTGTACGATCAATTTTTTTTTAATACATTAACATATAATTAATTAATGGTTGAGCTAACAATTTAATAAATTAATCTAATGCTTTTTGTCAAAGATATAAAATTCGTAAGATATTTTGAAAACAACTTAGAATTTAATTTCCATTTTTTTTAACGCGTTATAAATTATATCTTAATTATATCGCAATTAATATATAATTATATAAATTATATATTAATGAAAATATATGAAATAATTACCCCGCTACATTTGGCACAATTTGATGTGTGATTTGTTTGGTGATATCCGTGACGGCACTCCTCCGTAACGAGGCATATGGTAGAAAATCTATGGAATTGGTCGGAGAAGCCTGTAAAAAACTTTTGATTAGAACACAATCAGCAAGAGAGAAACCTACGTTAAAACGTTACGTGCCTTTGCAGTGGTGGAGTTGACCCTTAGCGATTTCGCCCTATGGAAGCCGTGATGCCCTTTTCTCATACTGGACCACACGCTGCCAAAGAGCGAATGGTTTCTCTGAAAATTTTATTAAATAATTAATTGCTTAAAATACACTTATAGATTGTAGAAATTATTTAATTGTTATTTAATGAGCTTTTTCTTGGATATAAGATATATGATCGCTGATCTCACCCTATGCATAGGTTCTGGATTGTCGTCGAGAAGTTCTTCCAAATTACCGGAAATTGCGCGTTTCAATTCGGGACCAGCTTCGTGTAACGTTCTTAATCCGGCCTTTAAATTAAAATTACGTGTAACAAAGAATATTACTTACAGAATGTTCAAGCATGATCCTAAGCTCTAAACACATTTTCTTCTAAACTTAAAAATACTCACCTGAAGGGTCACAGTGTTGTGACAATCTCTATCACCGTCCTTCATTTCCTGTTCTTTACGTTTCTTGAATCGACGGAAATAGTCCTGGATGAGGAAGGTCGCGTAAAATTTGCCGACCGTCACCTCGTCATCCACTGGAAAAATCGACTCGAAGTGTAAATGTAATTCCACAAAGGAAAACAAATTTTACGATGGAGGAACGCTTACCTCCGGGCGGTGGTACGACTTGATCTAGAAGCTTCGGGCTAGTCCTCTTCCAGATCTTCTTGATCACCGCCCTGAGTTCGGCGTTCGCGTCATCAATATTACCCTCCGTCTTAATTCTTAGCGATGTTCTCACGACGGCAAACAAAGTCGCGTTGAACAACACAGTGCCATCGCTGTTTAGCGGCATGTTCATCGAGACGAGTCTCTAAATTTTTCATTTCGAGATTAGGGACGATTTTGTTAATTTCAACTTTAAAACAATTCTCTTAGTTTGTTCATTAAATATGAGTCATGAATTTATCTGTTAGAGTTTGACATTACACTACAAAATTATAATACATCGAATACAATGTGATGAGGAAAATAATATAGAACTAAATAATATAGAATAAAACGATAACCAGATTTTGTAAAAAGTAATGTTATTTCCTTTTATTTTAGATTTAGGAGACCCACAGGTACAATTTAGACGACTGATTGCCTAAATCGTACCTTTTGCACCATATTGCAAAAAGATTTATAATAAATTAATTTGTTTTTTATGAAAAATTAAACATTGTAGTACCTGAAACATTAAACTACAATTTCCAACGTTTATTTATGTACAACTCATTACTAAATTGGAAATATAATAAAAATAACTTAAGTGGTTCGGACATTTGGCAACTCTCCTGCAGCTCTATAGATCTATAATTATACTATTAGTCTTATTTGCTAACCTTGCAAGCTACTCTATGAGGACACAGCTTTCCAAAACCCAAAGGCGGTGATATTTTCCTTAGTAACGTTACCACATCGAGATGTTTAATGCGCCCCTTGGCGTCGGGATCGTATTCGGACCACAAGCGAATAAATTCGTCCAAGTGGTGTGGCCCGAGAATTGACCAATCTCTCGTCAAGTAGTCGAAGTTGTCCATGATAACGGCGACGAAGAGATTGATGATCTGTTTTTCGCAAAATACGCATTAAATTTAGAAGCTCTATCAGAGATTCAAATAGCAAATAAAACTAATGCGATATGATAATTAAAGCGAGATGCACTTACGAGAAATGAACAGAGCACGTAGAAAGATATAAAGTACGGAAATGCAATGTCCGACCCGCAGTTTCCAGGGAATGAATCGCTCTCAGGATCACATTTAACTGTCGATTGCGACGAACAAGCCATCATTATTTCTTGCCACGCCTCGCCTACAGTAACAAACAGTCAATCGATCATGATTTTTTTCAGTGATGTTACGTTTATCTTCGACACCTTGCAATTGTATATCTTAACTATCAAAATTTTTATTGAAAAAGTTGCGTATCGATTACTGTTAAGCGCATGCTAATTCGAAAATTCGATCAATCGTAACATTTTCATCTTTTAATAACAAATATTTTAAGCTAAATAAAATATACCTACATACCTGTTGCCGATCTAAATAGAACCAACACGGCTTGCGGAAAGGATTGGAAATTGTTATTGCGATTTATCGACGTTTCGTCATCTATCGCGATCTTTCCGAAGACCTGAAAAGAGGCGTCGTTTACTTAAACTATCGTTGTTTATGTGATGCGCGTTTTTCCATCGATCGACATTGCTTACCTGCATGCCTATTACAGCGTAAATGAAAAAGAGCATTATAATAAGAAGGGCGACATAGGGCAGGGCCTGAAAGGACTTAATAAACGTCCATAAAAGTGTTCGGATGCCCTCCCCTCTGCTCAGTAGCTTAACCAATCTCATTACGCGAAACAGCCTGAAGAAATTGATGGAAAAGAGGTTGCTTCCAGGCTGGAAGGATGACAAAATAGTTTAATGACAGTTTTACTTCCGCCCCTTAAATATAATCGCGAATATTGCCTTAGGTACTCGATCAAAGTCAGGCGTCATGGATACTTACGCTAACCTCCGAATAAACAATATCGATAAAACTTCCGAGCACGATAATAAAGTCGAAAACGTTCCACGCATCGCCGAAGTAGTTCTGCAAATTAATAATGAACTCGCTTACAAACAATTAATTAATGATATAAAGTGAAATTAAAAATGAAATATTTTGAACAAATGTGAAATGTAAAAAAAAAATGATTTTACACACAGATACGACTTTGCACCTTAAATCGAAATGCGGCCAACTTAAACACAAACTCGAGCGCGAACACAGCGGTGAAGATCATGTTAAGATCGTCCAGGACTTCCGTGTAGAGTGTCGGTTGACGATAAAATTTCATCGCGAGCGTCAAAGTGTTGATCATAATTAGCATGAATATCGTGTACTCGAACGGCTGGGAAGTGACGAACCACCAAACTTTGTACTGTATTCGATGCTTCGGTATGTATCGACGCACTGGCTTAGCTTTCAGCGCGAACTCGATGCAATTTCTCTGCAGAAAGAAACGATTATTAATCTTTCATGATGGAATCTTTATGTGACTTTGGAACTTCTTAGTTCTAAGCATTTTGTTAGCAAAGAAAATTATAATGGAATTATATAGTGGTACTTTATTTCCATTATTTTCAAATTTATTATTTTTTTATTAATTTTCTTGTATATATAGGGTGAGAATTTAAATTGTGATACTATAATAAAATATCTTAGAATAGAAAGCATTTTTGTAACAAATGTTTCATAATTTTCAAATAAAAGTTATATGGGATAAATAATAATAAAATCAATTTTTTGAAAAGATCTCGAATTTTTTAAGTTGCCTTCATATAAGTAATTGATTTTTTTTATGGAAATATATAATTTTTTTACATACAAAGAAAAAACTATAGTTGCTTTTTAAAACAATTATGTGATTTGCAACATGTAATCACATATCTTTATTGAACAGCAACTTGGTTCTTTACACTAATGAATTCATCTCATTATTTTTTACATAAAAGTATTAAGATGCAATTATCAAAAAATTAATAATTTACAAGAATTAATAATTTAAAGTACTTTATACTTTATGTCGAGGTATGATTAAATGTAAAATATCTCGTAAATTATTGATTTTTCAGTTCATCTAATACTTTTATATGTAGAATAATTAGAGGAATCAAATTATGTAAAAAAAATTATGTAATTCCATTTACAAAATGGCGATGACGTTCACATCTTCAAAACTGATATTTTTGAAAAATTGATTTTACTATTAGTCTCCCTTCAAACTATAATTTTTATCTGAAACATTGATTTCTAAAATGTTTTCTTTTCAAGATATTCGAGTATCTCAATTTAAATACTTTACCCTGTATATATATTTTTATTAATTTTTTAATTAAATTTGATAGCTTGTACATCTTGTTTCTACATTGCAATTTGCTGTGTAATACGTTTTACAAAGCGTTTGTTTTAGAATTCATTGAAAATGGGGATATTCTTGAAGAATATATGATCTTGTTATAATATTAGTACCATTGAACACAGTAATTAAATTATTAATTCAACACTCGCGCAATTCACCTGATTTTTATCGAGCTCACAGTTTTTGTACTCTTGCTCGCCTTCATTTTGAAAGGTGACAATAACGAAACCGACGAAGATGTTCACCATGAAGAATGCGATGATGATAATGTAGATGATGTAGTAGGCGGCCACTATCGGCCGAAAATTATGAATTGGTCCATGATTTTCTTGATTTGAGTCGATTGACCAATCTAACAATCTGTCAGCAGACACGAGAGACGGCGTTAAGTATCTAATATGTTACATTTAGAACTACAATATATATATATATATTTATTTATTTATTTATTTATTTATTTATCTAATTTCTTAATATTGTTGATAAAATTATGTATCGAAATAATATATGAAAGACAGGAAAGACTAGTCGACGCAAAGAACAACAAATCACAGATCTAAGAAAGTAATAAGAAAGGGAAAGATGTAAGAAGAGTTCTCTTAATGGAAACTCTGTTATGTCGACATTGAGATTGCTGTAAAAGCAAAGTTTGCATAAGTAGCCCTTTGTGCTGAATTTAATGTATTGAATGTAACTCAATAGAGATATCAAAATAACATATCTTGCGAACGTAAAATACAAAATATACTTACGATGGCCAACCTTCGAAAGTCGAGACCGTAAAAAGGGTCAACATCGCTTTGGCAACGTTATCAAAGTGAAATGTCTGCTGTTGCCAGTCTCTCCGTTTTATGATCGGTCTGTTAATATTACCGTCTTGATATTCCAAATAAGTACCCCTGGAAAGGAAAGTTTTTTTGCACCGCATTCTGAATATATATAATCTATTTGAATCTTTCAATTGTCCGTGAATTAATGAGAAATCTTGTTATTTCCGTCACTACGTTTAATGTACTTTTAAATTAGATATCTCTCGTCAGTATATTATTATATGCAAGATTACTAATAATTTTTAAAGATTCGTGGCTTTTGCAATTCTTATATTAGACTTGCAATTAAGCGAAATTGAATTATTTCATTAATTTATAATGTAATCATAACTTACTGGCATTCCGGCTCCGTCATTTTCGATCCATCATTACAATAGAAAAACTTGCCCTACACAACACAAAAAGTCTATCAATTTCGATCGTCCGTTAACGTGCCCGTTAAAACGGAGCTAGAATTTACGCAACATGTTAAAGCTGCGGACGACACGCTAGCGTTCTTGAAATTCAATTTACTATTCATCACGCTAAACAATTACTTTTCGCGCGAATACATAGTTTACGCACATCCAAGTAATTATCTGTTCGATAATTGATTAAATATGAAATGTAGCACTAGTTTACAAGGTTTTATGCAAGAGTATTGGAAGCTATTTCTAGGATAATTTTTTTTACGCTGAGCCCAAATTTGCCATCAAATTTCCATTAGATTTTTGAGATATAAAAAAACATTTTTTCTAATATATAGTGAAGTTTTATTGAAAACAAATCAGAAATGTTGAGCATTTAAATTGTATTTTTTACATGAAAAAGTAATGTAAATAGGCAAATATTTTTACAACGGTTTTGTGATTATACACCATCAAATCTTTTTTTCCAATAACGTATCCCACAAATGTAACAGAAATAGAATTAACAACATACAATCTTTTTCTTATACAATCTTTTCGACATTTTTACGCCATAATATAAACTACAACAGTTACGTGTGATATTTTTGCAAACAAACGATAATACATTATGATATCACTATCAGTCAAACAGTGCTATATCTTGCAACCAACATGCTACGTCTTGAAAATTCTGATGGAATTTTTCTGACGAGAAGATTCGAGCTCAACGCTTTAATTTCTTGCACTATAATTAATTAATGTAAAATTTGCAAACTAATGTAATTAGAAACGCGATACATAATTACAATATACTTCGATGTTCAGTTGTTATTACATAATAATAAGATCGATATCTCTACTAGAGAGCCTCGATATCTTTGGACTCGTCGCGATTTGTCCTTTTGCGTAGAATTTAAAATCTCAAAGATCGCCAGCATGTGACGGGTTACACATCAGCTGTGAATTGGCCATTCTTGCGATAGCATTGTCAGCGGCAACAACAACGAGACGTGATCGAGCAAAGTAAGATGGTGTTAACGTGAGGCAGAAACGTAGTATGGTAAAAAAGAAACATTCCTCGTCGGCACGTGCATACATATGTACAACAAAGTACGGAGCGATGCGTGGGGTTCCTCGACCAATTTCGCAACCACGTCCAATGTACAAATAAGCGTTTTGTCGCACTTGGTAGTACACGGACATCGAGTGCATAAGCACGCTAAGGGAGAGGTGTCGGTGAACAGGTCCTTCGCCCTCCCCTCGCCTTGAAACTTGCGTCGCGACCATGTGGACAGAGCGAGACGGTGCAATAATTGCGAGAAACACCCACTCCAGTCTTCCGAACTTATACGTTCGCGCAAATTAATGCGTAATCTCCATCTTTGTCGCTAGATTCACTCGATGTATCAAAATTTCATAAAAGTAACGCTATATAAAGTCTCGCGCGTTACAAAAAGATTTTAATAGCTAGAAAGATCAAATTTAATTTTTAGGTTTAACAATTCTCTCGTCTAACAATTGACATGAAATACAATTGGAATTATATTGTAAATTTAGAAATATCAGTCGCATAGCAAAGATAAATAATAATATTAATTTTAAATAACTTTATCGTCAAATCTCGCGTGAATTCATAGAGTAATACAGCAATTATTCGAGGAGATAATGTGTCATTTTCTCCAAAAGATTGTCTCCATGCTTGGAAACATGGCGGAGGTGTATTTTCAGTGGACGCTATTATTGCACCTCGACGGTTTAAAGGGTTGCAGTCTATAGACGCACGCGTGTAATGCGCTCTGTAATACTCTCGATGAAATCGTCACGTCTACGTGACTGCTCCATTATCCGTCGACATGGCGCGCTCGCGTGGGCTCGGACACGACATGGGAAAAAAAGCACGAACAATGGGCCACCGTGACGCGCCAAATTGTACTAATTGCCACCTACGTAACACGAGCTGGTGCGGGCCAAAATAACGAAACAGGTTGAAATAACAACGCAGCCCACCCATCCCCGCTGACACAACACAGCTGACGATTTTGTTGTCGCCCTCCCTCCCTTCTTCTCTGCCTCCTTCCTTCTTTTTGTATAATCCATAATTGCTTGCAAGTAAAAAAGCACAGGCGTCGTACGTGTCGCGGCTCGTGCAGAAGCAGCACTATCATCATATTCGCGCGACATGTATATATCTTCTATTCTCCTATCTCGTTTATTTTAACATTAATTTCTCTTCTTCACGTCGCATCTCGTGACTCAGATATCATGCTTCACGTATCTTTTCTTTGCGTATGTTGATAAAAAAAATAACGTTTATGCGTGAATATTCAGATAAAAACGTTCCTACAGCTTGTAGAATAAACGATCATTCTGAGCGATGTTAAAATATTCATCGAACATCGCCAAGCTTATATTGTTCCTGAGAAAAACTCTGACAAATTTAATTCACTTCCACAATGTTACCCTCTCTTTCTTAAATAATTACTAGAGAAACTCTATGTTTAATAGACAGTTAATTTTATGTGACTATCCGCTTCAATATTAACTTATTAGGAAACATATTATCTCACAATCTCGTTTTATCGAATATTTTTCCATATTTTGGTAATTTGTTATTTCTCTTAGTTTTCATCTTCGTAGCATGACCGTTTCGATATATGTGATTTTAACGAAGAGATTTAAAAATTTTAACGCAAATAATTATTGTGAATGTATGCTAATTAATTTCAGCATGTGACGCGTTAGATATTCCGTTCAATATCAACGATCCAATGCTTCATCTGGTAAATTAAATTTATCGCCTTCCTAAGAAATCATATTTAACTAACTGTTCCCTTTGACTACAAAAATCTCTTTTTTTATATATTTTTCGCTACATATTATTTTACCAAACCGCTTGGTCAGATCGAATGCACTGACTGATGTTTCTCCTAAATATAGTTTAATATATAACTTCTATAATACGTAACTCATACTCTGATAAAATAATATCCTCGTGGAGTCATCCATGAAGATGTCAATTCGAATATAGTTACACGATCAAGATAGACAGGAATGTGAAAATTCCGCGACTTGTAAATCTGATTGTTATCTTCCAATTATCATCCTCGCAACGATCGTTAGCATGACGTTAAAAAAAAAAAAAAACAAGTTATCGGAAATCCCATGCAACACGTTGGGCGAACCGTAACCACGAGTGTATCTATAACTTTAATCCATACTAAATATCCTCCTGTTAGCAATTACATCGTCGTGATGCAAGCAGACTTATTTGCCACATTAATAAGCATTATTCGGGGAAGCAGAATGACAATATTTCGCATTCAATCAAAATTCAGAATTTCAATAGAGTCTGCAATTTCGTGAAGGGGTGGAGCGATATTGATTTTAAAATAACGTTCACTGGGAAGCGTACGGCCGTCATATGCCACTGCGAATCTCATTCCGCTTCCACTGTGTGAATATGAATGTATTGTAGCAAAATAGGGAGAAGTCTCGCGCAAAGTACGCGGAAGTACGTTGGAACTTCTGTGTGAACATCTAAGTGGAGCTACCCACTAATGCGTCTCGAGTCCCGATCGAGCCGCACGTGAGTAACTTTAGCACTATTTCATACTTTGCGAATACTATGAAACACAACGCTGTCTTGCGAACATCTGTGTGATCTCTCTACGCGGCTGCTCGTACAATCTATCTTTCATCTAAGCCCTAAGTTCAGCTTCACAGTCTCTATTCTTCCTCGTGGAATCGTGTGAGTCGTGGAGAAAAACGGGTGTTTAGTCGTGACAAAGCGAGATGAACGATTAACCACTTTGGCAAAAAAAGAAGTTATCATTTAAATCAACTTTCAAGTAAAAAAGTTCAAAATTGTTGTAGTTATTTTTGACAATTTTTATTTACAAAAATCTCATTAATATTAACAAAGATAATTTAGTACTTTGTATTAATTATCAATTTTTGAGATAAATCAATACTCAAGTAATTAATTTGACAATTACGAATAGTCTTTGTTAATGATAAATCCATTTTCATTTTATTATTAATTATATAATTTGCTACAATTTAATTGATGCTATTGCATCATGTATCGAGTGCCATTATACTAAAGTTCGCCTCGTTCTATCACATCGTCACGTGTAACTCGTGGTTTCGGTGCACGTGGACGACCAGCATGCACTACGACTAAAGCTTCATTCTCACATATAGCGAAACTGACATGCCTGGTTAAGGGGGTGTTTATCTTTAAACGGGAAAAGGAAGAGGTACGATATGATATGCGTATCGTTGGTTGTGTGACGAATAAATATATATGTACAAAAAATATAGATATAAATATATAGTTTGCACGTTGACGTATAATTATATATACACGACAATCTCGCCTGGTTTTTTTCTTTTTTGTTAAAAGCGTTAATTGNTACCGTGCTCGAGGGTGTTGTCGTAAAAAGGGAGACGTATAGAGAGAGAGAGAAAGAGAGAGAGAGAGATATCGGCAGCAACGAGACACACGTGCATACATCCGTGGGGTAATCCGTCATCATATTTCCGTGTCTTTCCGGCCGTCAGGATCGCGCGCGATACCGCGATAATTAATGATCGACGGCACGATGATCGATACGTCACGCAGATAATCGGATAATGCCCGTCGTATCGGGCAGAGATAATTTCGCAGCAAAAGGAACCTTTCGGGCAGGAAGTTTCCCTCGTTGGAACGTGTCTGTGTAATATCATTCACCACGTTATTGCATTAGAAACTTCGCAACGTGTTCGAAGTCACTTTGATATTGTAAAATGTCATGCCTTGCTGCTGATACGTTCTCTTGTACGATTTAGGATAAAATTAAAAATAAAATGGGAAAGGAGGATTTTCAAAATGGACTTGGACAAAATTTATGAGTGTCTCTTCTATAAAGAAAAAAGTAAAAAAGTGATATAAAATAGCTTTTTTTTTGCTTGTCTGATTCGAAGAAAAATCGAAGAGTCACAATGTTGCAAAACGTAGATCAGACAGATAGGACTAACTTTTTAGCATTATTCTTCGTTACATTATTATTATTTAACATTTCTTTATTTTCTTCGCTGAATAATTCCATTAAAAAATTCTGATATTAATATAGGTATTTTACGATCTCATCGTTAATATTCCGGATACAATTATGTAAAAAGTGATCAAATATATAATCCGATATTATCACAAAAATTTCATTTAAGAGAGAAAATATTTAACATTTTGTATAAAATTAATTAACGTTTTGCAATATCACGTGACAACCATTACACACTATTTACCATCGCTCTCCATATTTCGCTTCGGAAAATTCGGTCGCCGGAGGTGCTCTACCGGAAATTTACCATCGTCGCCGTGGGCGACGGAAGTGAACGTGAGTGCAAGGAAGGGAGAGGATAGAAAGAAAATAGGAGGGTAAGGTGAGACAGAGAAAAAGATAAGAGAGAGAAAGTGGTAACGCAATCTCGTTCGCTTAGTAAGCTTTCTAAGTGGATGGCTGGATGTCTCTTTACCTTAAACAGCTGTACCCCGATAACAGCGAACATGAACTGTAGGAGATAGGTGACCAACATAATGTTGCCGATCGTTTTAATGGCGACAATCACACACTTCACTACGTACTTTTTCACGTAGCGTTTTCAGTTGCGGACGAGCAGGGCGAGCGAGCACAGCGGGGAACACGTGGGGTGGTGAGAGAGTGAGAGAACAAAAAAAAAGAGAGTAGCATTAATTTAGGGTGGCATCACTCCAAGGGGCTGGGGGCGAGGGGCGGGGATCTGTGGGGTCCTTCGGGTGGTGGAAGTTCTCGCCACGATTTGAATTTTTTCTTATTTATATCGTACATTCGCGCTTAATCGTCTCGTTCGCGCTCTTAGCGTTTATAGTCGCCCGTAGCGTTTATATATAGCCTCGCTATCCTCGATTTATATCTCTCTCATATGTGGTGCCTGTTTTTATTCTACAAATTTCTCGCGCGCGGCAATACACGACTGATCGAGCCCTTTGAAAGTTGCGCAGCTTCTCTCTATTTCCTCTCGATTCCTTCGGATTCCTCTCTCCTCTCGGAGATCTTCGGTTTCTTTTTTATCTGCGATTCTTTTTTTTTACCTTTATTCCTTTTGTTCTCATCGCATGAACTAAGCCCTCGCCATCTCATCCAACCCATCAGTGCTCGATGTTTTTTCTCGACAATGCACCTATGGGACTCTTGGGCGGGAAAACCTCGGCGTTTCTTCGAAAGTTGATTTTATACGCGTGATCACGAGCGTGCTCGGTTACATCTGTGGATTCGTGTGGGATATCGCTTGTTCGAATCGCTTCTCGATAGGATTCGCATTTGCCGCTAGTAAACGTTATCGTTTCGATTGTATACACCATATCTCGAAGATTGAAAGTTAAAATTAAAGCGTTCTGAGAAAAAAAAAAAAATTCTACGAAGAAGTAATAACGCGGATGTCATGGCAATATTATATTTGTTTTATTGATTAGTAACACTATATAAATAACTCTATGTAAATTCTCTCGTTTGTTTATCATGAAAGTATATATTCTGCAATACGAAACATTATCTTGCCAATACAACTATCACTGAAATACTCTTTCTTTCATTCGATTCATTTAAATGCCGTTTATTTCTACACAAAAAACACAAGTAGGAAAAAATTTTTTATTTTCGGGAACAATATCTCAATCTGGTCCACGCAATGAAAATCGCATCGCAAAATTGGCAGAAAGCTCCGCGGCTCTCTGCGAAGCTATTTTAAAAATTTCACTCAAAGTCGGCGGGTATCGCGGCGGGCATCAGTGCCGCAACGGTTATTGCCTTTTCTCACGCCTGCACAACTGCTACATTGTGATCGCAGTCCACTTTTGGGGGCGACACATTTTCACCCTCTCACACCTCGTCAAACGAGAAGTCGAAACCAGGCACTTGCGAATTAACTCACAGGGCTAGCTTGCGCTTAGCTACTTCTGTGACACCCAATACTGTGTCGCATACTTGTGTGTGTACGTATATGTGCGTGTGAAGGAATATGTGATGGTAGGGCGATCGATACACATGAAACTACGAGCGATATATATATGTATATATAGAGAGAAATATATATATGTATATTGTATATATAAATATAGATAGAGAGCTAGATGTATGTATATATATATATATAGATAGGTAAATAGATAGATAGATAGATAGGTAGATAGATAGACAGATAGATAGATAGATTGATAGATAGATAGATATAATGTCGGGCTGAACGACTTGTCTCTCTTGCTTAAGATTAATAATCAGAACAAGCTATAAATATATAAAGATAGTCTAGAATGTCAACTATTCTACCATCTGCTATGTTACACTATATCTTCCTTCATTGTACTAGTAAGCGCCGAATTCCACATTCCGATATCCTCGATCAGTTTCGCGAACATCATCTCCTGTCGATCGTGTTTGATGGCGATAGATTGTATCCTTTATCGAGCGGAGAACCTTAATATCTCTTACGAAGCATTGATACTCTTGTTCGCGAGTGTTTAAGAAACTCTGCAGATTCTTGGAAAATTAATAGTACTTGTAAAACTTCGCAAGAAGCGAGTAAGTTCGATAAAGGATTAGAACGATTGCTGAACGATGGTCATAGAAATTTTCAGTGGTATATAAAATTAAATGCAATTAAATTCGCGATTTGCAACGCCTGATTTAGCCTGACCGATATTGATTCGCCTAACTGCTTCCATCGAACTCGCCTAATAAGCAAGCTTATCCGACTTCAGCCAAATTTCCTATTTTTATCGATCTCGATTGCCTCATCAATAACAACAGCCAAACGTTTTCTATTTAATGTCAAAAATTTTGGTTTTATTCTCGATTTCTGAAAATTGAATTTTAGCAGTCACGAATTTAAAAATATAGTTGATATCATTTTGCCTTATTCTATTTTTTAAATTATTTTAAGAAAATAAAAATATTGTTTTAAGAAACATTCGTAGCATTTTATGTTCAATCGAAAACGAAATAAAGTCACAAGATAAAATCGAACAATCGGGATCGACGATCTCCAAGCCTACGAAAATATGGATGGAGAAAGAAATTGCCGTGGTGCTTCCTTTTGCAGCAATTATGGGTCTGTTCGCGTGTATAGGAACTGCTTTTCGTGATCTTTTTCCCTTTCGACTGTCCGACAGCGAAGTCCCGCGGCGAGTGTGGAGCTTACGAGAAAACAATGCCCTTTTCCTCTTCTCCTCCACCTTTCTCTCTCATGTTAATGTAGCGGCACACCACTGCAATGCTTAGCCGGCACAAGCATGCAATTCTCAAACATCCTACTACCAGTCTTAAAATCACGAAGTCTGCGTTTCTTTCTATTTCTTTTTTGATGGGTGGGTGGGTGTGTACGTGTAAAAATATAAATATCAAAGGAATTAACATACTCTTAGAGGCCCTGTTTGTAATTTGTCGCGTAAATGTTAGTATGTATGTGTATCTCTGGGATTTATACGTATACGTGGGAAGATCGGCACCGCTCCAACAACGTTGAAGGGATTATCTTGGATAATCATAAAAGTAGCTATATATTTTTATAGACAGATTTCCTTCGTTTATAGTGACACATTACATAGAAATCTAAATAATTCGTAGCGTTCTATATAAAAAGCATATTTCAAAGAAAAATAAAAATATTTCAGTATATCGAGATGTTGTATATAAATTTCTTCGTTTTTATTAATTTAATTTGATAATCTTTGCGCGATTTTCAAGATGCCGATCCACCTCTTAAAGTGCATTAAAAATATTCGTGTTGTAAGTATGCAATCAAGTAATTAAATAAACATATTTTATTTATTTAAGGTCAATATCTTGAAATAAATGTTACGAGGTATAAAGAACTTTCCTAAATTGATACTATAAAAAATAATTAACTTTCAATATTCCAAAGTTCTCTTTTTTTTAATTTTGCAAGCTTTTTATTGCTTGTTATTTTAAACATTCATCCATTTCCGGTTTGAAATTCAGCTTATCATTGATATCATTGATGACTGTTTTCAGCTTGACTTTCAAAATAAAAAATCACGCAATTATGTTAATTTTTTTCCAATTGAAGAAAGTTGAGAAAAATGAAACCAAGTTATAAATGTCTAATACAGTCCTTTACAAAAGTATATTTCTATATCGAGAAAATTTTGAATATTTTTTATTCACTATAGATATTCTGATGCGAGAGAATGGATGTGTGGGCTTGTGTGTGTATTGTTACTGTAATTGTTTCGTATCGCCTGTGTAGTCTATCGAGCCTCGAGTAGCAAAAAATCTTGCAAAAGAAGAAAGAGAGAGAAAGAGAGATATATAAAACAGGTAGATCGTACATGTCCAACTGATAGGAATAATAAACGAAGAAACGAAAATCATTGCCGAAAGAGCAAAGGCATGTTAGATCTTGCGTAAAGCCGCTTCTCCTTTCTCATTTTTTTTTACACTCGACTATCCCCGATCTGCTTTTGAGCTACCGTCTCATCTCCCCCCGATCGCTCGTCCACTATACATACATATGTTAAATTACATCGGCGTGGCACGATTTACTATGACAAGAGAGCAAATGAAGTAATTGAGACCATTGGATAAAAGGAATAGTACCGCAATCTTTCAATAATAACATAATTATTACTAAATATAGTGTAAGTAATTGTAAAAATTATAATCATTTAATAATTATTAGAAAAATATGAAGATTGCAGATAATTTTTTCATTAAAAAATTATCGCGTTATTTACTTTGTTCAAGAGTTTTAAATTCTTCATCTTATCTCTTTATATATATCAGGTTTTTCCTTTTTTTAATTACGCACTATATATGGACTATTTTTTTGTTGCTATAATTATATACATCATCTTTTAAAACACAGAATAAATTTTGATAAATAATTTTTGATACCCAAAATTTTTCTAACGATATATGCATATATTTAAACATTATTCGATTCTCTGAAAGCAATATAAATATATTGAATCAAATGTGTCGATATTGAAGTGACAAAAAAACGAAGACAAAATTTTTTGCCGAAAAATCGCATATTAATAACAAAACTGCTGTCTTTCTTTTACCTCTCTAAACAAAATTGTCATTTACATTTATATGTATTTAAAAAATTGTTACAAAGTGCAATATTTTTTGAATTTTTCGTAGACAATAATTCGATAAAAATGTATTTTTTCTTTCCTTCTTTTTATTTTCCCGAAATAATAATAGTGATATTTTTTTTCTCGCTAAAACTATCAACAAATAGTATCAATATGATTCAATTTTAATATACTGCAGTTTTTAAAAAACTTTGTTTCAGTGTTCGAAACAACATGCATATATATTAATTTTATCATGATTTAAAATTGTAGAATCATGCTATTTAACCAAGGAAACAATAGATTATATTTTACATAATTAAACAGATTGGTACGTAGAAACTAGAGAACTGAGAATTGCTTTCACACCAAACCCGAGAGAAAGAAAGAGAAAAAGAGAGAGAGAAATGTTATTTCAATATGAACGTGATATTACAATGTTTAAATAATATGGTTGACTCGATGGAGCTTATTAGATAAAGTTAAAGTAAAATTCACTCGCGCGTTTTTCCAAAGTTTTGAAGTACTTAACTCGGCTTTGGGCTATGTATATGTGATGCAATAAAATTCAATGAAACTAAAATTTTATCGCACACATACACCCATAAAAAAATTTGATTTTTTTCTCTTCTACGTCTCTACATACTTGACAAATTTTCTAAGGCATAATTTCAAACGGGTATCGATTTGAATTTTTATAAATATATTATCTAAAGAACATAAAATATAATGGCAAAATGAACGATCCAAAATACTCGGCGTGAGTATTGAATGAGCAACGTCGATGTAAAATCGATTTGTCGAACAATAAAAAGCAAATTGTTAAATTGGCCTTCGGTAAACGGGGCGCTTTAAAAGATCTTATATGGAGTGTGAACAAAGAATACAATTGTGGTTCCAGTGAGAGGTTTCGGGGAGAGTGTCGAGACAAGAAACCCAATTATGAGTAAGTT
This sequence comes from Solenopsis fugax, assembly GCA_003595255.1. Classification (NCBI taxonomy): domain Eukaryota; kingdom Metazoa; phylum Arthropoda; class Insecta; order Hymenoptera; family Formicidae; genus Solenopsis; species Solenopsis fugax. Next base: position 18,208 of record QKQZ01050001.1, read on the forward strand.
ATACGCAAAAGACAATTTGTTTCATAAGGGGAGGTACCCAGAGGTGCTTTTATCAGAGAAAACAACATTCGCCTCGTGCTCGCACCCCTCGACAATTATTTTCCACGTGCCGCAGCCGCGCGGGCGCGCATCGATTACTGTCGATATCGAAGATTGAGATATAGACGTTCTAATTACACGATGCGTTCGTTAATTCCACAACTTTGTTCCGCTTCATCCACGCGAACTAGGGATGATATTGATTAGTAGCAAAGTACTACTTTTTACAGCTTTCTGCGACAATCAAAATAATTGATAAAATTTATTCAAAGTATATATTCACACATGTGTATCAAGTGCGCAAAACAGTGATAAAAATCTCGTGCGCGTGTTTAAAAATTTGTGATAAAAATCTACAAGGAGCAGTGCAGAAATTTGATATGAAAAAAACACATAATTATCGATTATAAAAAAATTTAATCTATTTATAAAGCCGCAAAAGCTTATTTATAAGGCAAAAGCTTCAACGCGTGTTTTGATTCATATTTTTTTCAAAAAATAAGAAAACCATAGTCGCATTTTTTTCCATCAGGATCATTCCGACAAGAATTCTATTAATCATTTTTAAATTAAAATCTTTAGGTACAATCGATTTTTGCAACAAGCTAAAAATAATCGTCGAAGAAGCTGCCGAGACATCGAAAGGCGTACTGAGATTGACAGTAGTCGTAGTAATGGTAATGAATTTGATGACGGTGAATTGAATTTCTACTTGCATTAAGAAATGTATGGATAAACGAATGAACAAATGTTGAAAACGGATCTTGAAAAAGAGAGAAAGGGAGATAGAGAGAAAGAGAGAGAGAGAGAAAAAAGAGAGGGTAGATTTGAGGCTGAGATTTTAAGAGGGTCTTTTGGGGTGTTCGTGGAGTGTAGTCGACTGGTAATAATATATTTACGCCACTCTAGTGTATACTATAAGAGATTCGGAAGAGAACTTTCTTGGGGCCGTATCGGTATATCAGGGCCCGATAATCCTACCTTAAAGAGTTGTACGCCAATGACGGCGAACACGAACTGCAGGAGGCTGGTGACGAGGACTATGTTTCCGATAGTCTTTACCGCTACGATGACGCACTGTACTACGTGCTGGGTTCATAATATTAATCATAATATATATTCGCCCTTTATAATAGAGAGATATGGAAATTACATACGCGCAATAATATCACGCTTATTTCATTTGTCGCATTATCAAATTCAGCTCTTTCGAATCGCGATAGCGGTTTCTTCGTGGAAAGCCAGTAAAATCTAGGACTTTATTAAGATTGTAAGAAATACTCGCGAGACGAATTTCTTAATTAAAATTGAAAGTATGTAAAAGCATTTCGCAATATACGAAAAAATCTAGAAACATCGTTGCATTAATAATTTCATATTGGCCAAGAAAATACTGATGATAAATACTATTTTATCGATAGCAATAAATAACTCCTTCGCGTAATAACAGTCGTCGCGGTGTTGACTCTCGCGCAACAAGAGTTTTCGATACGTATACGGGGACGAAATAAATCTTGTTTCGTTGTTAACGTCATTTTTCCGGAGTCAGCTCGGCGCTCTTCCACCATTTGTATGAATAATTGCAATTACGCGTACGCTTGGCGATCAACTTGTCGAACTAACGAAAGCGACTCTTTAATCTAGCTGGCTAGTGGACATTACGGTATATTATGCCTCTGGCATATTATTATTATTACATACTACGGTAGGGCGTATGCTGTGAATTGGGCCAGTTTTAACGTTTTAGAAGTAGATGAGACAAATGAAAGAGATACCTTTAATCCCTTAGCGCGATTGATGGCACGCAGCGGCCTCAGCACACGAAGCACTCGGAGCACTTTGATGAAAGAGAATGCGCCAGATCTGAAAATATACAATAAATAATGGCATCGATATAAAGCAAGATCAGATATAACAAAAAATACCTTTAATAACTTAACAATCTTTATAAGGTAGTTAAAATTTTTTTTTAAAAAGAACTGCCTCAGAATTTAATGACGCCATTTGAGTTCTTTTTACACGATAAAAAGTTGCACGATTATAATTGTAATTAATTAAAAAAAGCAACTTTGTCTTTTAACTTTTTCATTTTCTTACTTTACAAGACTAGATTTTTTTATGTCAGGTTATTAATATAAAATACAATCGTACTCGACACTCATAGAAACGAGAGAAGCGACTACGACGAGAAGATCGAGTAGATTGAAAGCCGATCGGCAAAACGCGCCCTCGTGGATGATGAAACCGTACGTGACCATTTTTAGGCAGATTTCAACCGTGAAAACAGCAGTGAAGAAATAGTCAAAGTAGTTCAATATCTATAACACAAAGCGCACACAAATTATTCCATTAGCTATATCTTAAACAGATCTCGATAGTTTTAAACGGCTAAAAAATCAATTAATCTTTCGGTGCAATTAAATACCCCATTTCTTGGCGTGTCGGTTTTCAATGGTTCTTCGGCAGCCAACATGGCAGAAGAAATCATAATGCATAGCAATATCACGTTGCTGAAGTAACTGTGACTGCAAAACCAATGGCAGAATATGCGAAACCTGCGAAATACGATCGAAAAGAAATGATTTAGAGTGATGAAAAGAAAAGATTGGAAAAGTTTAATCAAATTATTTTTATTTTTACAATTAAGACGGCTGAAATAAAGTTCTTTGAAAAGGTTCTATACCTATTAGTGCTTGAAAAAATAAAGAATGCCGAACCGGCCGGGATCGGTTCTTTCTTGACGGGCACGTTGTACTCGGACATTCTTCGCGGTCTAGCCGTCACTTCCCGTCCTTCATCTGTAAAAGAAATTGGTCTCTTTTTTTATTTTTACAGCTTTACCGAATTTTATTTTACCCGCTTCATAACTCTTTTAATGAAAATATCGAGATCTTGGAACAATTGGATGAATCAGGAATCCTTTTTTCAGTTATTAGTTCCTGTAAAACAAGACAATCAGATTAATTAATATGTACCTTGCATTTCTTCTGGCTCACATTCCTCCTCTTCCTCTTCTTCCACTTCCTCGTCGGATTCAACGTTGATTCGCACTTTATGCGTATTCATGTCCTCACTTTTCTCTGACCTGAATAATAAGCAATAATTACTCGATATAAGTTACGTTCTAAATTTGTTTTTTTTAATAGATATTTTTTTATAAATTTAATTTGGCTTTAGAAACCTAGAAAATATAGGAAAGTGTTTAAATAAAAGATACTACATTTTTTCAATATATCTCACGAGGAAGAAGATAAAGTTCTTCAATTATCTTCAAATACTAAAAGAATTTAATATTTGATAAGAACATTAAGTAACAATTAACTTTGCTAACAAGCTTTCTAATGAATGGGACTTGAGAATGAAAAAAAATTGACGAAAATTGCAATAATGAATTGCTGTATGTATTTAATCTTTAAATCACGATTATCGACTTTTGCGAACTCTCTTGAACTTCACGAATCATAATAACGTTGGAACGCATAAGGAAGGTTGCGTAATAACGTTCTCCAATCTCGTTAATGTAATAATGTACTTCGTTATATTACAACTGCGGAAGAGGGCTTACGTTTCGGTATCGAGTGCAGCCTCATAGTCCTCCATTGTCTCGTTAGGATCGTGTTCGAGATCTGTGCCGGCGCCCTCATCCTCTCCTTCGATCCCCTCGCCACCGTCATCCCCAGCTTCGCCACTGATTTCGTCCCTTGCCAGCGAGCCACTGCGAGATTTATTTTTCTCGGCCTATAGGGTAGAGAAGGGTAGTTATCTGCCAAATGATTCGGTTAAAGATAATAGACGATTGCGCAATCAGTAGCAACGGTCTCGCACAAAAAATATCCGAGTGAAATGCAATAACATCCAGAAGAAAATCTCTGGGGATAGAATACTATTGATTGAAATAAGATACATAGGACATTGCTTAAATAAAAGTCAAGTCCATTGATTTAACCAACGAAATTTTAATTTGATTTTAATTATGTTTTCATTGAATTTTTTTCTCTGCATTTTAAATATCTCATACGTGATAAGTCCATTAAATCTGTCCATAAAATCATTACGTCTGTCAAAAAAATAATCTGGAATGAATTAAAGGATTTATTGAAGAACACAAATTACGTATACGTTCATGTTAAATAATGTATGTCAAATAAAATATTTGTTTCTCGGACTAATTAAAATCTATAGCTAACATATGTCCCCCGACGATTAATATCATTATTATGCAAAGCTCTCACTACGAGTCGATAACGCACCCGCGTTCGTAAATATTAACATAAAGTATATCAGTACACATACAAATATTTGATTTAGTGTTATCGTGACATATTTGTCAAATTCCCGAGTCAATTATATCTCGTTAATTGTGTAAGGCACAATTTGTTCATTGTTCGCGAAAAAATGTGAATTCGTCAGTATCACTTTCTACGTGTAAAATCGAAAGACGATATTGGCAGTAAAAAGTTCGATGCGAGAGAGAGAGCAATAAACTCTTTTTATTCACAATCTGATTGTGACTCAAAGCGCAACTAGCGTTACAACAAGATTGCAAACTTTTTTTATCACTTATAAAAGCGCTGTTGGTAAACAATAATACGATTCGTATATTCGATTCAAACATCAATTCCATACATTTCATACATTCTATTTTTCCATCAAAGAAAGAATGAAATGTTTAAAAAAATTATATATTCCTCTACGTGTGACAATTACAAAAAAAAATGCTTGACATGCAAAAGAATTGGAAAAACTGCTGAATACGGCTATTAGTAGCGAGATGTATATATAGCGTTATATCTATGACTATAACAGAACGTTCCTCTCGTACATTAAAGGAACGCACGCATGAAACTTTACGCGATCATAATTTTCATCGCGTAATCAACAGTTTTTCCTTAATGTTGTTTAGTTGTTATCCACAAACATGATTAATCAGCTTTCGAACTTCGCCGCTGTGGTTTTAAACTACCTTAGGAGTGAAATTGCATTGCTTGCGTCGCATAACTTCCGTGAATTGCAACGGCTGCACATTCACGATGAAAGAAGCCTGACGTTACACAAGCAATTCTCTGGTCTCCGTATAACGCTCGTATCAATTTGATCATTTCCATGTCAATTCAGATCAATTTTAGCTTAGGGTAAAATTAGAGTTCGAGATTAATCAAGTTATCTGTCATTAAAAATAAATAGGATTCTGGGACGCTGTGTGTTTGGCGTTATATGTTGGATCTCTTATTATGAAAACACTGTGTGTCATCTTATGTTCCTTCGGTGAATTAATATTATTAGGACGATCGATTTCGCGTCCGATAAAATCCTTACCGAACTATAGGAAGGGAATTAGAACAGCTCTTTTTATCGCTCTTTATACGCACGAGCATTAAACGTGACGTTCATTTACTCTCACTCGAGAATAGGCGTCGTTTTGTCGTCATCGGCCTTCAGATTCATTCCAGCAGACTCGCATTGTCCATAAATGTGCATCGTGATATCCACCATTCGCAAATGCTTTGCATGCGACGTAAAGACGCACTTTTCCCGAGAAATCGTGCGGCCGAATTATCCTGATCGTTTATGAAAATCCGAAGGAAACGACTCGTTTAAGAGTTATGTGATTCCATAATTCTCGTAGTAAGGCGATACGTATATTCAAATTTATTGCTTCCACACGTTCTTTTGTGTCAAGGTCTTACTTATATCAAGAGGCAACATATAATTATATTTTTTTCATTAATTTAATGGAAGAGTAAAGTGTGTCGTTCAATAAAAAAGAAAACCATTCCAGTATAGTATTGTGTACATTATACCAAACAGTGGCAAAAATTATTATGATTATAGGCAAAAGTTATTGTTATTATAGGGTTTTAAAAGAATACGATTTTCGTTAATGAGAAACACGAACCTTAAGTGACAAAATAGGGAGAAGATAATTTTCTTAATAAAGTGAATTTATAATGAACTATTGTGCATATATTATTTATAATATTATGTTTCGTGCTCAAAATCATCGGCAATCTAGTATATTATGTATTTATCGTGTTCATTATCGTGTGCATACTGCGTGTATGATCAAACTTACCTCCTCCTCGGCCTCCTTTTCGATGGCAGTCAGGGACTCGGCATCAGCGAGATTGTCGACAGCGATAGCCAAGAACACGTTCAAGAGAATATCTGCATTGCTATCTTCGTCAAGGATTGATTAAAATTTATTAAATCGGTCCGAATCGATATCACACTGCGCGGAAAGAGGAAGGAACAATTGTTTCGTCGCCGAGTTGTTTTTTCGATAAAAGGATACAATTACCACATATGAAGAGGATAATGAAATAAACACAGGCGAGCACACCGATGCCGGAGACGCCGCCGTAAGCTCGGATTCCGACGTACATCACAGCGTTCCAGTCCTCGCCAGTTAATATCTAGATATGCGAAAGCCGAGTGTGCCACATTATTTTTAGAACCGAGAAGAAAAATAGAGATGCAAAAATAAGAAACCAAATCAATCTCGGAGTCTTCGTAATAAATCAAGAATGCAATTTTGCGAATGGAATTTTACGGAATTATGTCCGAGTTTCCTTCTTCGTTGTACGATTATACCTGAAATACGGTGAGCAAGCTCTGCCAAAAACTGTCAAAATTGTGACGCTCTTTTTCCTCCATGTCATCGAAATTGAACTTTCCACCAAAGACCTGTTTAAAAGATAAATTTCGAGCAATAAATTTAAAAATGACGTTTGCGTTGTTAACATTATTGCGAATGCTTCACACTGAATCTACCTGCATGCCCAGAAGAGCAAAGATCACGATGAAAAGGAAAAGCAGGAGCAACAGCGAGGCAATTGATTGTATCGAGTTCAGTAAAGAGGCCACTAAATTCGACAGTGATCTCCAATATCTGTGAATAAAAGGATAATGCAAATTCACTTTTATCGCGCCTGTTTGTCTCGCAAATAAGTTACAATTTAACTTATTTTCTTCAAAGATATTGACATTGCATTCATAATTTTGCAGAGTTTGAATAGACGTACATTCTATTAAGAGATCTGTACTCACTTCGTTACTTTGAATACCCTGAGCAGCCGGACGCAACGGAGTACGGAAACGCCAAGAGGCGGCATTACACGTGTACGTGTAAGTATCAGTTCGGTAATCGAGCCGATCACGACAAAGCAATCGAAACGATTGAACAACGAAACAAAATAACCCTGTGAAGTAAATTACAATGCCTGAGGATTAATAGATGCCTTTTTGATATGTTTTTCAAGAAAATACTACATGTGTTTCTGTTTCACAAAGTATTTTCGCGCCTTATTAATATAAAGATGCATATCAATAATTATAAATAATGAATATTAATTAAGTGATGTAATGTTCATTAATTTCATCGTAATTTCGAGTATCGAAGAATTTAGAAAATGCTCCTACGGCAATCACTCACCTGAAAGCCTAAACTGTACATTTTTAACATCATCTCCATGGAGAACAGCACGATGAAAAACATGTTCGTGATTTCTGGCAAAAGAAGGGAACTCGTGTTACGAGACGCATTACCGAAGGCGTGGGTGTATAATTAAAGGCAAACAACAAGTCGACGTTATTACCACAGAGTAGCACGACGCGCGGTAATATTTACCTTGAAATTTGTCCAACCATAGCGGCTGATCGTAGTGCTCCGTGGCAAGAACACCAGTATTCAAGAAGACCAGAACTATGATGAGCCAATAGAAGACCTGGGACTTCACAGCCTTTCTACAGGCTCTTCGCATCCGCCTGTTCACTCTGCGAATCGTCGCATCACAATGCTCCATGTAGTTTAAACTTCGCTTGTATACACAAATGCTTAGTGGATCTTTGAGCTTGTCAGATAAATGACGCTTTGATCTCTCTACTACGACGTTTCTCAATACGCATAAAAGCGCGTATTCCAAAGAAAATGCTTTCTAAAGTTTATTATTTGCGATAACGACTATTGTGAGAGATTATTTCTTTCTTAAAAGGGACTTTAAATGGCTTTAGAATTGGAAGATTTTGAAAGGCGATTTTCAATGTCGCGATTACCTTTCTAAGTCCCGTTTCTTCTTCTTCCAAACGGACTCCTGTTGGATTCCTTCCTCATCACCCTCCAATTGGTCCGTGCTCTCTATTTCGTTCTGCTGCTTAGCTATGTAATATTAAACGTTCAAACTCAGTCAATTAATTAGCAACCCTCAACTAGGGAGGGAAAGTTATTTCATCACGTGGAATTAGATTTGGAGTGAACAACTTCTCAAATTTAATTTACGCACTCCTACGTGCGCTTACATAAATGTACGAAATATATCGCAATTAGATAAAATTCTGTAGTTTATCCAATTATTATATATAATTATTTTTGCTATATTTTCTCTATCTTATCATAAGTAGATTATCGTATAAATTTCCAATATTATTTTCAATAAATATACTACATCTCTATACATAGATAAATATTCTCTAGCTAAGCTGGTTACTCAAAGAATCTTTACAAAGAATATTTTCTTAATAATAATCTTACGATACATTCATTTACTTGGAACAACTAATATTTATTTAAAATAAACTTCTATGTATACACAAAAAAATACATGGAGTAAATTACTTAAATTAAATAAATATTATTTTACAAATATTTCACAAATTTATTATAAGCATTACATTTATATTCTGAATCTTGGTTATTTAATATTTAAGTTAAGAATAATAAGTTAAAACAAAAATTCGGTTTGCTCATCGTTTTGACTTTTCTTTGATACAATTTTGATATTCTCCGAAAAAGTATAAAATCTTTCTTTTCAGTATGTGATAATGAGTTCTTCTAAAAGTTATAACGAGAGCATATTTTAAAACAATTATTAAAAAAATATTCTTTCTTAAAGGTAACCATACTTATTAAGAAAAAATTGAGTCGCATTTCTTAACAGTAAAATCGATGTTCTTCTCTATATAGCAGTTTTATTTGGGAAAATTTTCTCTTTGCATATACGTACTTTTTCCATCTTGCATCATTTTCGGCTCATCAGCCTCCGGCTCGATGTCCTCGGCTTGCGTTATCCAGTCGAGATAACCCCTGAGATCGTCCTCGATCTGTTGTTTCTCCCTGAGCTTGTGAAAGTCGCCACGCGCCTTCGCCTTCTCTCTCTCCTTGGAAAATTCACTGCACGAAAGCGGGACAAGTGCATGTATACGGTCGCGTCGCTTCGTAATTAAAGGTACGGCGCACGAGACGCGTAATTGAGACATTCAAAGGCAATGAAACGGAAATCGAGAAACGAGCGTGAAAAGGGATCTTCTTTATTTGACCGCACTTCTTCGAACTCGTTCGAACGAGGACAAGTACAACGTAAATACGTCTATGTTTCGTACCTGTAAACATCCAGCGAAACATTTCTCCTCCGACAATTTTTCTTCTTTTATACGACAAATAGAACGAAATCGATTCGTGTCACTAAGGATCTAATTATCCTGAGGACAACGCTTTTTGATGAACGTGCATCTCAATAAAAAGTTTGATACCGTTCCGCTGTAAATTTTGAATTTTTTTGCATGATTAATCAGGATGTTTACTACCGAGAAAAACCGAGAGAACCTGGAATTTTCAAGGAATTTTTTTTATCCTTAAAACTCATAGATTTTATGTACTCAAGAAAATTTTAATTTTGCTTTTAAATTAATTTAAATTCTATTTCTCTTTCTGACAAAATTGTTTCTTTCATTTTTTTTCTTGATAATGTAAATGTAAAATATCGACAATCGATTAACAATAAATATGATTCGCATTCTTTGTGATTATCTTTATGATTAAGGAACATTAAAAGATACAATAACATTAAGTAATTTATTTAAAAAAAAATTTATTGCATTAAAACAATTCTTTAACTTTATCTAGAATTTTGAATAAAATTCCTGAAAAATCCGGAAATGCTCAAGGAATTCTTTTACAAAATTTGAATAAACATGCCGTTACTATCCGATTCTTTTTATCGAATCTTGAGATATTAATAAATCTCTGGTGTCGATCTCTGGTATCGACACTTTGACTGATTTTTAAACGGTCTTCAAAATGTATTTCAAACGTGCATTTTGTTATGCTTCCGATAAGTGTTGCGCGCGTGGCATTAAGCGGCGGTTAAAACGTAAAAAGGGAAGGAAGTTAAATCGCGCTTGTCATCGATATCGTTTTCACGCCTCAATTAGCCGCGTATCCTTTACCGATACGCAATGGAGTGTGTACGTGTATATGTGGTATCAACCTAAGAAAGAGATATTTTTATCTCGGTCCCTTGCCCCTCCTCCCCTCCCTCCGCCCCCTCATCAAGGATTACAGAACTTCGCAAGGATAGATGTCACAAGCCGCTTCATAAGCTGGATTAAAGCGATCTTTAAAGAATCGCTTTAAGGATCGCGGAAATTTGAAAGCTTATTATCCCGTTCTATCGGTAAATATTGGTAAATTCATCTGTTCGTAAGTAAAACATGTGATATTCAATCTATTATTGCCAATATTTCGTGAAATTTAATTAATCAAATAAGAACTGCAATCCTTAGACTTTGATTTATTTTTTCCGTGACGAAGACTGTTCGTAGAATAAGTTTACTGTCGGTACTTACCCGGACAACACACCGAGAATTAGATTCATCACGAAGAAAGCCCCAAAGATGACCATCGAAATGAAATATATCCACTGCCACGTACTTCCCATCGCATCCTCGATCTAGGAAAAACACAATTACGAAGAGAAATTTAGCTTTTTGAGAGCTTTCGCTTTTTTTATCATATATATACATAGAATTGCAAAAAAATGTATAAATTAAATCAATATTTAATATAATGCAATACAAAATGTTATAAGAAAGCATAAGTATCTGTATTCTTTTTTGTTTAATTCTTGATTAGATCTAGATAAGATTATTATATACACAATTATGCAGCTATTTTACATCATAAAGCACTTGCGTCCAGCCCTCGAGGGTGATGCATTGGAAGACCGTGAGCATGGCCAGTCCGAAGTTATCGAAATTCGTAATGCCGAAGTTAGGACCCTCCCAGAACTGTCTGCTGCATTCGTAGTTAGGTCCGACTTTAAAGCACTGATAGCCGTCTTCACCACATGGTACCGGTTTCTCCATTATCTCATCTGTGATATAAAAGCAAATCAAATTTTTTAATCCCTGGCGGGATAACGGCAATTGCGGAACGTAATAATGTCGGCACTCTGAAACTTTTAATTGACTCGAGTCAACCGAGCAAACAAAAGTTTAATGTATCATAATAGCATGTTAAAATGTTTGCACATTTTTCCACGTATACATTATGCAAAGCTTGAGACCTTTCTCCATTAGCACTAAGGAGACTTACCTTTTTATCTCGCGCTTCTCCGATATGTACATAGGTCGATTAAAGGAGCTCTGTTAAACTCGTTGCTTTGTTAAACTTTAAATTACATTGGGTTGACACTGCCAACACGGTAAATCGTATCTGTATCTCTTATCAAATTAAAATAATGAACATAATTGCTAGCTAATTATCTTACCTATAATAGCAGCACATAAATATAGGACAAAGAAATATCGAAAGCGCAATTAAAATACCGATTAATTTATATAAATTAATTTTAATTAGACAAAGCAATTAATCTAATTAATTGTTAAAATTAATATTGATTTCTCTACAATTTTTTATTTAATATATAAAAATACGTAATAACTAAATTATTAAGTAATTAATAAAAATTAATTCTACTCTAACTAGACTAACCAATTATCAGTTGTTTAATTAAAATTAAACTCGAAAGGCTTTGTATGTAGATATAAACTAGAGAGTTTCTAGGAAGTTTATAAAAAAAAGTGTAATTACTAGACATGCTCTCTCTCTTCGTATTTTTTTACACATTCCTGTAAATCAGCTGTTCGTCGCACGAGTGGTACGCAATTCACGTGCACGCTTTCGCGCTAATAATAATTAAATGTTAGTTGCGCATCCGTGCCTTGGTTGAATCATATCTAAAATAGCCATCCCAACAGAAAGTGTTTTGGGGCTAAGCCGACAATTCCCCTTGGGAGTTTCCTCCCCGGATCAACGTATCCAATTTTTTTGTTTTAATTACCAAGAGACAATTTAGAAACGTCTGCAAATTGTGCAATAATTCAACGGTTGACATCGCTGCTCCCGTTAATTTTTATTCGGCTACCTGATAGCGAACAAAGAGCAAATGCAGATAAATTTTTTGATATATAAAAAAGTCATGACGTAATTTTTTGTGTCATGATTATTTAAAAATTTGTTGTAGCCTTATGAATAAGCATTTTATTTTTTAAAACTAGGAAACTATATAATTTTTTTTTTTTTTAGAAAATTTATATTACATGAAATAACTATTTATATCTATTAATATTAATATAAATGTCTATTTCTACACAGTATTATTTTAGGTGTACATATATAGAATCTTTTGAAGATGATTATTTATTTCGAGAGATAATTTTAGTTTAAATATTATGAAAAATTTAACAGAATTATGTTAAATACAATTGTACAATGTACAATTCATAGTACAATTAAATATAATTTCTAATCATACATTAAATAAGTTAGTTATAAAATAATATTAGAAAAATATCAAAATTTTCTGAAAATTTAAACCGCTATCTAAGAACCTAAGAAGTATTCAGAATACAGTTCAAGAGCACCGATCCGCGATTGCCGTCATGAGAACATTGTTGCATCCATTAAATTTATATTGGAAAAATCTTGAAATACACAAAACGCACTTACGGGTTATGTTGTGCCGGCACGTTCTATGCAACTTCCCGGAGAACAGCTCGAGGCCGATGATGGCGTAAATGATGATGACGAAGAGAACTAATAAAGCAATGTGCAAAAGTGGTACCATCGCCCTCAAAATTGAGTTTAGGACCACCTGAAGACCTACACAGATGAATTTATTTTTATTAATTATGTGTCATTTTCTTTAATATCTACAACATACTTGAGCAAAAAATCATTATTAATATCTTATTAATTTTATTAATATCTCATTTATAAATTGTGTCCAAATTTTGTTAATTTTTATCATGATCTTTCTCTCTGTGAATTCATGAAAATGAAATTATCCAATCACGTTTACATTAATATTTTAAAGAGCATCTTACTTGGAACACCGGAAACCAGCCTAAGAGGACGTAGAACACGAAACGCCCTTAAGGCCTTGACGTCGAAACCCTTCATGAATGTCGTTAACACCGTACTTATCAGTCTGCAAAGAGGAACGCAAAAAATGTTTTTCATGCAATAGACGAGAATTAATGACTTGATGATAAAATGGAGACTTGATAATGAAGGCTGCGAAAGTCATTTTCCCAGAACATAATTTGTCCCTGAAGAAAAGAGCTTTATGTGCCAAGGCTAATAGCACTATAAACACCCTGGCGGTATTTACGGGAACATTTATGAGGCATAAAAAGGGGGGTGAGAAGAAAGAAAAATTTTCTCCAATAAATAAGACTCCCTGAAAAAGGGAAACTAGCTTTCCAGTATCTTTTCGTCTTCGACACGTGTAATCTTTCGTGTCACGCTTTTAAATTACGATGTTCTCGCGGATATTCGACGAACGTGACGTTGTCGCAAACGAGCCGAGATAAAGGGTGAATCGTTAACCGGAAGGAAACGATCGCAATGGATGAGACAATTTCGAATGTTACCGGCGGTGGCATTTTCCTCGTGCATTAGGCTGCATGTCATTTGAATAATGGCCCACGCGTAATGGTCGACTCGAGGGGAGAGGGAAATGGGAAAATGGATGTGTGCCGCATGTTCTCTCTCATGGGATGTTAAGATGGATCGATTCGCTGTGTCGTTAATCGAAAACGATAAAGTTATCGATCGACAAGTCAGATATATGCGAAACGCTCGCCTTCGAAACAGGTAGTTACGCCTGTCGATCGGAATCCGCCGTAATCCGGGATAGACTTCGCGAATAATCCGCGCTACTTGCTGCAGAAATAAATTCACATCGCGGATCATTAACCGGGAAAACAGCGGGGGGTTGGCCGACATGCTCTGTTTGTCAAACTTCTCCGTTGTTTTACGTGCACACACGTGCGTCCGCGCGGGGTTCTCTCGTCTCTTTATCCTGTAAAAATCGATGATTGTGCGTAAATAGGGTACCATTATTTACGTCATGTATATAGTGTGCTACGATATTGTGGTAGTAATGATTGCGTAAAAGCGTATCGAGACCTAACGCCGATATTCAGCTTACGTAGTACCATTTGTGTAACAAGAGATGTTACACAAATCGCATTTAATGATTTTTGATACCTTTCATCCGCGAAGCTACTGCAAGCGAAATTAATTTTTTTTTTTTATGAATCATTGAAGGAATGTGATATTATTTTTTAAGAAAACAAGGCGTAAGATAAATATTTCAGTAACCGGACATCTAAACGATGTAAAACCAAAATGGTTGAATTTTTGTAAGAATTCACGACATAAAATAATGTAACTATTGAATATAACCAATTGGCACATGAAATATAAAACGTTATTATGCTTAATATATAAAATGCTTATTAACATAAAATACGAAAATTTTTTAAATTATCCCAAAAATAATAAAAACTTGCGAAGCATCTGAAATATCTTAATGAATCAAATACATACTTGTTCTTACTCTTAATAAATATTTGCAAAAAAATATTATCTTGAGAAATTCATAGCTTCCTAAAAAAAATTTAAGAATCATCAAAATATAAACTTTAACCTGGTTCTATAACAAATTTATTTTTTTTTACATTAATTTTTATATTTAAAATAACTCACTTTATAAATATCTTAAAGATTGCAATTAAATTTTAATATTATAAAAAAAACACATTTAAGATTAATGACAATAAGTTTCCATATAAGTGCTCTAGTACAGGGATATGTTCAGTCACTGAAACGTTTACCTTATTGCGTAAAATTCCGATAAGTACCTCGCATATGTAATTTAGCGATCACGAATGTAAATCCCACGTGTAGAATCAATCCGCGAAATATTAATTGCGATGGGAGTTATCAGCGCTTAACCATGTGAAAAGGAACAGATCCATTAAGGTATTATCGACTTAAGCGGCACTCGTAAAATTTTAATCCCCGATTCGCGCGCTTGTTGTAACCCGCTGGATTTAATTTACACGCGCGAATCGCGACATTATGTCGACCGAATGAGAATGTTTCGCCGATTTCCCACCTATATCGGCTTCGCGATAATTCGGCCGCCAATCCCGTCATCTCGTCGCACCGAGCGATGAGGAAGAAATTTTCGAGCAATATTTCCTTCCTTCCGGCGCCGCCGTCTTCGCCCTCGTTCGGCGCGCCGTCAATTTCACTTTATTTACGCTTCGCGAAATACATGGCCGGACCGACTCGTTCGTAAAGCTCGGCGCTTAAATCAATTTTATTTCCGTAGCTTCGGACGCTCTCGCGCATAATCGCGTTTTTATGAAATAAATGCGACGCGCAGCTTCCGTGTTTGTTCGCAGCGCGAGTTTCACAATTTTCACTCCACTTTTTTTTAATGTGTACACGAAAATACAATAACTCCGTAAAGAATAACTTCGTTTATGTGCTTCCAGCATAATCGATATTTAATGAAGCGAGTGTGAAATCGCTTTATTATTTATGAGACTCGTTTTTAACTCCTATAAATATTAAAGTTCTACTGACTGAAAGGCTTTTTAGGCTGCTGCAGCAAACTCTGTCGATATTCTCCGCCGTATTAAAACGAAATTATGTATTTTATAGGGAATTATACATAATATGTATTTTTAATTCTATTGAAAATATTTATTAGATATAATTCTATTAAAAACATATGTCAGATTTCACGAAAATATTACAACTTGCCGGTCATGTCCAATATGTATCTACGATAAGCGAACGTCAAACTCGAGTTATACTACTTGTCGCTGCGCCTTAACGTTCATCGAACGTCATCGACAGTGTATGCACTGGCAAGACATCAGCAGGTGTAAACTATCCACCGCCTAAGTGTATATAATCGCCACGCATTATCGATTACGTCGGCATTGGTCCAATTAACTTGCACTCGATATAGGTTGTTAGCTATCTTCGTCGATACTCGCCCACCGATCATCGAATTCGGGGAAGAGTGAGTGTATTATTAAACGACGTCAGGGATATTATTGCTACAAGGGTGCTACAAGGGCGTGATTTTTTTAACAGTTTCCATTCATTAGAAAATTCATGGGAAAAGATGGATAAATCTGGGGAAAAATGATGGCTAAATCTCTCTCCTGAAATGTGGGGGAAATGTAGAGAGCGAATAAAAATTGGGTCAAAGAAGTTGTTTAACTTTATTATAATAATTTAACTTGGTTGTAAGAGATTCAGTCGATATGCTTTAAAATCCGCCTAAAAGAGGCTTAGCGAAGGGGAGAAGAGTTTCAAGGTTAATGTACTCACCCAATCACGACTATCGTGAAATCCAGCAAGTTCCAGCCGTTGCGGAGGTAAGCTCCTGGATGCGAAGCGAAGCCGTAAGCTATGATCTTCATCACGCACTCCACCGTAAAAATCACAAGAAAAACGTACTCTATCTTCTCCTGCAACACCAGAGGAAAAATCGCCGTGAAAAATATGAAGGGAGGTGCACTGGCGTAGATCGATCGCCTCTAAAAGAGCCTTTGAGGAAGGTTACAAATAGAAAGGCCTTACGTGCGCTGCCGTCTTAGCGTCGGAAAGAGGCCACTTTGATTGATAAGCGTCAAGCTGTAAGACACTTTCGCAATTTTCGATCCTGCGACACGTCGCCGGTCGCGTCGCCGCGTCGGTTCGGCGTCAACGGGGTGGCAATTAAAGCAAGCGGTGAAAACAAATGGCGGCCGACTGCAATTAAAAACGCACGAGACCGAGAACACAATGTTTCGCGCGCACGTACACGGACGTCTTCGTTAAACATTTAAAGCACGAGCGTCGCGGTTGCAGTTGGATTACGGCGAGTTACGACGAGAACGTGATCGACGCTAACCGTTCGGGAAAAGGGGTGTCAACGCTCACCGATATTTTTTTCAAAGACTTGGATGCAATATTTTTTTATTTACAAACGCGAATAACCTGTTGCTCTATTCTTTCTTAGAAAATTTCTCATCTCGCTCTAACATGATTAGACTGCGATAACGAGAACCTTAGCAAAACTCTCTTCCAAATTTCGAAACTTTAATCAACTCATTATATGAAGCCACGAAATTAATTAATTATCATGTCATGAAAGTTCAACTATGCAAAACTGTATAACATTGTTTGGAACTTGTTTCTAGATACGTCTTTTTTTTAATGATAATCAATTACGGAGGATTAATAAATTTAATAATCCCCACAAAGATAAAACACTGATTGAACGGTTTTGCTAAAATATGTAAAAATTTAAAAAGCTAGCTACAAATCTGTAACATAAAATTTAATAATTTTGTTAGACTGTCAACGTAATTATGTAGAATGACCAAGCTGGTTACAAAAATGTCAAAATTTGTTTGCATTGTTCATTATGCTCGAGCGTTCTGCATAATTATTTTGATGATCCAACAAAACTATTTTCAAATTTTTATCTAGCTAAATTTTTAAATACTCGAGCAAAATTATTCTTTTTGTGGATTTATTGTAATTTCACTCAATATAATGCTTAAGCACAGAATGACATAAGAAAATACGAAAAATGCAAATTACATTTTAATTAGAAACAAGGAAAAACGCGAAAGCAGATATGTATTTTATAAAATGCACTGACTGAGTGTAAAATTAATTTTTCGATCTCAATCACTCCTCATTAGCGCGTCGACAATAGTATCGATAACATCGCCGGCTATCGCACAAAAGGATTAATCGACGCATGGCATTGTGGTTGCGGCGGGCAGGGTAAGAACGACACAGGCCTTGGTGAGAAAAACAAGCGAAACAAAAGGAAGAAGCGGTGGGTTAAAAATAAGGCTGAAGAGCACTCGCTCGTACACATCAGAGGTAGGGAAAAAAAGCCGCTGCGCGCGAGAAGGCGCACAGGGGTGGTGGATGTTAAAAGGGAAGTTGAAAGGCGCGAACGCGGCCACAGAGAGGACACGAACCCTCCCTCTTTCCCTTTTTTTTCCCCTTCCTCCCGCGCGCGGCATCCATTACGTCTAATTTCCGAAATCGATCGATTATTGGCCCGCTGAAATAGGCTCGAAGCGCGCATTATATCGTCGGTCGCTCGTGTTGTTCGCCGATGTGTGACACGTGGGCGCCGCATTACATCACTTTGAAGACGCCAAGTAGAAAATAAAGTAGAATATGAAGAACCTTCCCGAAAGTTTTGATGGCGGTCGCGTTGTCTTTTTTCATATTTTATTATTTATTCTATGGATTTATCTTGCTTTTGAAAGCGTGAATATTATCTAGCACTTTAGACGAGTGTAGCGTGATCTTTCAACTTACTTTCAAATCTCAAGTGTTATTTCGTGATTTCTTTTCACTCACAAATTGTATGACACGTTATTTTATTAAGTTCTAAAGTTAATAGAAATAAGAATGATTTATTTTGTTGTTGACATATTAAATACTAACATATTCGAAAAAGAAAGTAAAAGAAGAATTAAATATTAATATAGTTATATTTTTCACTAGTTTTATTCTCTAAAGTTTCATTTCCATAAACATGCGCGTAAATTAAACTTCTTTAATTAATTATTTATCTCTTCTTCAAATCATACTTTCACATACATTCCATTATTGCGATGATATTTTTCATTAGAAAATGCATTGTATTTCTCTGTGCCGCGTGCAGTTTTCTACTAAGTCACACGAGCGTTAAACACACATACCCGCCATATGAGCGAAATATGAGAAGAGCAGGTGATAAAGCCAGGAAGGTGAAAATTATTCGCAAGTGCACTTGCCGAATAATAGATCTGTCGCGATATTAAACGCCAGAATCGCATTCGACTAATATTTTATCATCGTCTGTGAGAGATTAAACTGTTCGATTTGTCTCGTATAATTTCGCAACTGCTGCACTACATACAGTAGTTAATACTTGAAGAGAGAAAGAGAAACTTTCGACACTCCACATTTTAATCGTAATTATTTTATGATCAAATATTACGATTGATCAACATTGCATGTTTTGTGAAAATTACTGTAGTAAAAAGCTAATGTTTGCGAAAAATGCTGAATTTGCATTTTTTATTTAAGCTCAGTGCGTTAAAAAAGTTTAATTTTTTTACCTAAAAGATAAGATAAAAAATAAGATATTCATGAAAATGTTCACGTTTTCAGAAGTTACACATATTGCGATTTTCTAATATAGTTTCATAATCTTGTGGCGATAAAAGATATCAAAGTTGCTGGAGTTTTACCTCGCCCGATTGAGTCGGACGGAGAATGAAAAAGTTTTTAAAGTTTTTAAAGATTGATCTTAAGATTTGCGACTTTTAGAGTTACTCTAAACTAATGAAAAGTATAACTATATGTTTCGTGTGAATTCGAATTTTCTCCCGGAGGGACAATTTTCTCCTTCTTCCCTTCCAGGAATGCTAAAAATATTACAAAAAATGCAACAAAAAATAAAATAATATAAAAAGAATACAGCGTAAAAAATAAAATGAGACGTGTAATTCTCTCTCTCTCTCTCTCTCTCTCTCTCTCTCACACTCTCTCTCTCACTCTCTATCAAGATTTCGATACAGCAAATAGTTTCTATAAAAAAAATTCCTACGAAAGAAATTTGCCATCTAATTAATAAGGATTTGAATATTGTACTTTTCACGAAATATTAACTATCTTGGATATGTATATGTACATACCGTGTATACTCTAATTTTAAACATTTCTTTGCGTCTGCCACTTAGCTATTTTGGAAATGTATTTATTCCCGGTCTTGGTGAAAGTTTTAAGAAATTAATCGGGCTTATGCGAATCGATATTTTTACGTTCAATAATTAACGAACATTACGCTATCACAGTTGACTTCGCGTTACACAGGCAGCTTTCCGCGAATTTCCCGTTGGCCTAATCTCGGCAAAGTTTCTTCCCGGTATTAATTAGCGCAAGGGATGTCCTTTGAGTGACGCAAAACGAAGTCACACCCTTTGGCAAGGCACAACAACGGCTCGATCCCACTTTAGCACGTGCATAATATGACGCAAAACTGAATTTCGAGTTGTTATCGAGCAGTTTCTCTGTGCATACAGGCGATTGGGCAATCCCTACGTGTAAAGTTCTGTCGCTGCGCGAACCGAATCTCTGACAGTCTTATCTGCAAATGAGCTTGAGTAGTTTCCGAATATCTGCAATTACAAATGACTTTTGAAGTGTTCAACGCCGGGAAGAGGGGGAGGGAAGTAATCTCGATTAATTTTCGCGCTAAAGCGGCCTACATGTGAATTGTGTTTTCCGATTATAGTACACCGGGACAGCATACACACTGATGTTGAGCAAGATTGAACAATTATTGAACTTTCAGCTTGAATAAGTTTCATGCCACCAACCCTACATGCCGTCTCGGAATCGATAATTCAATAGAGGTTCGTGTGGTTCGTTGAACGGAACCGCCATTCTTATTGTTGCAGGAGGCACCCACCGATTTAGACATATGTACGCATATATATGTACATATATATGTACATATATATGTACATATATATATATATATATATATATTACAATCAGTAAAATTGCTTTATTTCGCATTCAGCGAAATCGCACAAAAGGATTCCCAGCGGCGCCATTCATAACGAGATGATTGTTATTCGCGATTATTTTTAATCCTTTTCGAACTTTCTATTTTTACATATATAGGTGTACAAATCAATCAGATATACAATACGCATTGAATTATTGAATTTAACAATTAAAGAAAAGAATTTTATAATTTTTGCTACTAAAGAAAATGATGTAATTTCATTTAGGTGTTTAAATTTCAGGACACACTAAACATATATTCTTAAAAATAAAAATGATAATTATGAATAAGTGCTAATACTCACCAAGTACTGATTGGTCAGATTGGAATCATTATAGGGATACGGCGTGTAAACGGCCAGAGCGACGCAGTTGGCAAATATCGTCAGAAGGATGAGCCATTCGAAGGGTCTGCGGAATGACATTGATAAAATCGAGTCGATTAAGGAAAATACAGAGTGATCATTCGCGCGTTAACTCTTTCGTCGCAGATTGTCGCCAATATTTACCCTAATATCAACATCGCATCGAACATGGAATTAGGGTCAATCTGCAGAAGAGAGCGGTTTAATGTCAAACACGTTATTAATGTCAGGTTCGCAAATATCGTTGATATCGAACGCGATCTCTGAACTTTGATATTTAATTCTCTGTCATCGGAGGCCAGCAATTATGTCGCTAATTACGAAAGAAGTATGCGAGAGCAAAAGGATACTTCCACTCGACGACGCTGATGCACATTTTCCTAAGAGGGTTCGCGAGGGTCAGGCAGAAGAGCGCCCGAACGGGTCGGTCGGGTGGCGGCTTACCCCCCCGTCTGACGGGCT
>QKQZ01050003.1:0-22064 GCA_003595255.1 Solenopsis fugax
ACCGCACGGTCGGAGAGTTCATCCGGTGCAACGACGCGCGCGGCGCGCGCTTGGCCGCCGCACAGACCCGCTACGTGATACACCAGTGTTTCCCAACCTTGCTTCCGTAGCGACACACTTATGACGTGATCCAATTTCCATAGGAATGTCGTAACGCGTAATAACAATCGTTACTTCGATGATTCTAACGTTTTTAATGGAAACGAGATGGATTAATTCATTGGAAGCGCAATAGCAATATGTGTTAATTATTTTTTTTACGAATTAACTTTTGCATATTTGAATTATCACAGAGAGAAAAATTATTAAATTTTTATAAATATTTATTCGAATAATACTAATGAATAATACTAAATACTTTACTAAATATAAATATATATTTATTTAGTACAGTGCAGTGCATTAATTCGCGTGGCTCTGTCGCTCTGTTGAACACTACTAGCAGCACTATTAGCACTACTAGTAGCACTATACTGGTTCAGTAGTGATGCTAGTGATACTATTGCGTGTCAGTAGTGTCACTACTGACATCCACTACTGTGTACTACTGTGTTCTAGTATTTTTTTCGTGAG
Organism: Solenopsis fugax; assembly: GCA_003595255.1. NCBI lineage: Eukaryota > Metazoa > Arthropoda > Insecta > Hymenoptera > Formicidae > Solenopsis > Solenopsis fugax. Next base: position 574 of record QKQZ01050003.1, read on the forward strand.
AGGCCACGCGGATTAATGCACTGTACTGTACAAGATCTACTAATTTAAGTATCTTTTTTTTATTATAGAATAAATATTTATTCTATATTTAAAATTTAGAAATTTTTTCTTTCAGTGCAGATACATTATACAAGTATCTGATTACACATCAGATAAATAGTTACGAAATACCTATATATTAAAATCGGTACACTAAATATATTTCAATGACAGAGAGAAGAGGGTTTCCAAGTAATTTACGAGCGAGAGAAATATTGCGCATCACTGGTTTGATTTATGCAAAAACTCTATTTAGCGGACGTTAATTGGACGACGTATTCGTACATCTGGCGCACGCACAATCTGGCAATATAACCACGATAAATGTGCAATAAATGCGCCGTTCGCGTAACATTAAAATACTAACAAACGGTTAAAATTACTGACGCGCTCGTCGCCGCGTCGAATGAGTACGCCGAAACAACAACCGTCCATGCTACAAAAAGTAGCATTCTACCATTATCGATTACCATTATCGCACATCAGTTAAATTAGATTTCACCCCGTACCAGCAGAAAATAATCGAACGGCTATCGTAAGCGTAAGTGGAATTAATAAACGAGCGGGGGGGGGGAGGGAACCGACCCGGAGTCTGACTCATTGTCAGAAATCAACGAGTATGCCTCGAGGTTTCGGCGCTCGTTCGTTTCGCTTACGTGTTGAGAAGAATTCCCATCGAGCTTGTCACGTTGAATATTCAAAAAGCTAGAATTATCCTCTCTCCATCCTCGATGCTAGGAAGACGATCGAGGGGATGGAGGGGATCGGCGATCGACTCGTCGGCGAAAGTCGCGAAACCGCGCGCAGCAGGTTTCCGCAATGTTCGATAACGCTCTCGACGCCACTGATTCACGTGCGACGGAATTCCGAGCATTCGCTGACTTCTACAGGTGCGGAGGGGCCGACGCCGTTGTTGTATAATAACACGCGAGAATGGCGCAACGCCATTCAAGCCTGATTTCCCGTTTGTCAATTGAGCCAGATAAGAACGAGGGCTTCTACACGGGCTTCTTGTATTATTTCGTGCGATAATTAATCGACAACTTGCGGTCGCGTTTTCCTGTTTAACTACGCGGCCACGCACGATTGATAAATCACGCGTTATGCATAAGTGTCATGTCTAGCGCGATTTGAATCCCGCATTTGTTCTACCGAAGAGGTAGAACCTATCTTATTTGTGAAACAATTCTTTCTCACACTGATTAATAATTGAATCTAAATCGCGTTTTGTATATAATATAATTAAAAACGAGATGCCTATATACACTGAAAGAAAACTCAGTAAATTTTAATAAATATTTATTGGAATAGTACTAATGAAATATTTAGTACTAGAATTACTAATTTAATTTAATTTATCATTTTTTTTCTTGTAAAATAAATATTTATGTACCGTAAGTAAATATTTCATTAGTACTATTCGGATAAATATTTATTAAAATTTATTAAAATGTAGAAATTTTTTCTCTCAGTGTACATATCATAGTAGGACCTTAATGCTGAAATAATATTTCATACGTGATTTTACATATAATTGATTTACAATTTCTTAGTCTTAGCGCCTTAAAATTTTACATGTAAACTACATTTTTATCTAGTTTAATTTTTTGCTAAAAACACTTGGGATAACTGTTGCTCGAGTAATAAAGTTTTATTTTTAAGTTGTTTGGATCTTCGATAAAATAAAGATTAAAAACTGATAATAAAAAAGAAACAAAGTAAAAAAAAATCATTAAAACCAAATAGAAATATCAAAACACAACTTAATTGCGACAGAATGTGAAAATTATTAGGAGTTTCAATACACGTGATTTATTGACTTTTTGCAACGTACCGAGACGAAAGATAGAACCAAGATAAAATTTTGATCTCAAACGGTAGAGCACTAATTGAGAAAATCAGACGTAAATAAGCGCGAAAATTGAGGTATGACGGGATTAAGCCGCGGTCAGTTGAACGAGCGCTTAACGCGTCTGACGCGTCCGGCATAAAACGATTAACGAATTGTCAGATCCATATAGCGTGCGGTGGCATGATGTACGTTGCACGACGTACGGCAGACTGAACGAACTATTCATAGGTTGCAATTGGTCATTTGTACGAGTTGTACGCTTCGTCTCTTCGGACTCTTACTCACGATTATGCCAATATCATACGAAGCAACAACTATGACTTGCTTTCTGATCCTATCTCCTAATAGGTAAGATAACACTCGTATAAAATTGTTTCCCATATTTCCCATTTAACAATTTAAAAAGAAAAAGATTAAAACAATCTTGAAATAGGTGCTCACGTTGTTTTCTTACTGCATTTATTATGTAATTTTAGGCACAATATAATTTTATGGAAATTTTCGCGTTATTTTTGTCTGAAAAAGACGCGTATAAAAAAAATTATCTGTCAGCTCCCATGGTTTTTAGACGAGAGAAACATCGTGCTTAATTTTTCGATTTTTATCAAATATCATCCATCATGAACCGTAAAATTTGTCTTATGTTTGCGCCTCGATTTTGGCCAAACATAGCAAGATATAATATGAGAATTATCTTCGCGCGCGCGCGTACGCCTGCTGATGCATCGTCAAGAGAGGGGACTGAGGTCAGGGAGCGAGCTATCAAGATAGAGAGCAAACAATAATAACACCAATACATCAATAAGGTACCCCAGAGACTCGCGTAGCCTAGCTATATCGGGCTTTTATTCGGACTGGAGGAAACGACGACGTGGGCGAGATCGCTAAACTCGGCGATCGAAAGTCCGAAAATAAAACTTTATGCCGTGAGTCCGCAACTAACTTCACACGCGCACAATGGCACGGTCGAAAATCTCACGTCTTCTCTTCGACGCGGTGACGATCGGTCTAAAATAAAGTGGTGGAGGCAATTTTATTTTAAGCTAATTCTTTTATTTCGAAGAATTTTATTTTCGGAACTCTATTGGTGTATGATTGACGATCTTTTTTTGCGAGATGCGTGACATTTTCAGACGAAATTGGCAAACGGATTTATTGCATGAACGAAAATGATTCTCGCATAAAATTGCGTTACGATTTTCGTCAAGGTATTTCATTGTATAATACTTGTCAATTGAACGCAATTCTGGATGAAAAATAGCAAATGTCGATGCTAGATAAGGTCACGTCGATTTTTATTCTTTTATATCGAGGTAAATTTAAATCTTACAGTTGTATTAATTAAAATTCTATGAAAGCTATAAATTAATCCTTACTCTTTTCTCGTTTCAAGTTTATTGAAATAGGTGCTCACGTTATTTTCTTACTGCATCTGATGTATATTTTTATTGTCTTCTGAAACAAATTGCAAAATAATTTGTTTTAACACGGTTTTCCTTTTCCTATATCCATATAAAAATTATACTATCACAAGATACCTACTATAAATGTTATTTCGCTTTAGCTTCTCACGGAATTAAATGCGTTCACGGAATTGGAGCGCGTTATTCGCAGGAAAATAACTGCGGTGTATTTTATACTAGCGAGTATAGTCGACCAAAATCTGCATCTGCGTTTGCTCGAAATGCAAACAAAACGTATCGTGACCCATTTTCGTCGCTCTGCGGACTCTGCGAGTGCATGCGAGCTCAGTATTTATTGCACTGCCATATGCGTTTGCGAAGTATATTCGTTACAAGGCAGCTTATGCGAATATATGCGCGTATAATGCACGAATAACTTCAATAACAAGCTATAATTTCAGGCAAATATTTGAGAGACCGTTAATTGAATAATCCGAAACTCCGGGCGGTATATACCCCCCGATGATAATCCCTTCCCTGTTCATCCGTTTTCAGTTCACCGACAATATTACCCTCGATTCGTAACACGCGATACAATTATGTAAAATACGAATAAAGAATAGCATCTCTTCAACGTTCGCCGATAATCCAAATATTATGTGTTCAATATGGAAAAATTCTCTAACTTTTACTCTGGAAATAGTCATCTCATTTTTTTGTGTAAATTACACAATGTACAATCGCCTGGGATGATTTTTTTTATACCTCTGTTAAATTGTTATTAATTACATGTATATTATTAATTATTATATAATTTATCATTATATACAGTCTGTCGCACAAGAGCTAAATTGCTTTAAGAAAAAACTATTACGTGACTCTACTATTGTGGTACTCGTTGAAAGGTATGGGAAACTATTACGCTTTGTGTTAGAGACGCCATTACTTTCCATTATGATAAGAACACGTGATTTCCAAAATGAGTGCTAAACGTATGCTAAATGTTTCGAGACAGTGTTCTTGTGTATTCACAGTAAAGGACATAAAATGACTTATAAAACTGTTGCTAAATATATGCCTAAGTCAGAAGACTTTATATGGAAGTAGGTATGATACGATATAAAGAACAAAAGAATATCGATGATTTTCCTGAAAGAGGAAAAACGCGAGGGACATCGGAAAAAGAAAATAAATTTTCAAGTTGTTTCAGTGAAAATCTCTATTGACATTGCAATAAGAACAAAAGTTATTAGCCAAAAATGGAGTAAATATTAGTATAATGATTCTATAAAAAAGCGGCTACATTTGAGGCGAACATCTCTTGATTCGAAATTTATTGGCGAGCATTGTTGAAGTCTGTTGAGAAGTAGTTTGGATCAAATAATGAATCGTAGATACTGCAAAAGAACAATGACCCGAAACACCGCAGCCGCTTGTGCTCTGTATAGAAAGCCGAAAATGGTATTCAAGCTTTGGATTGATCTGCGCTGTCGCCTGATAAAAATTCAATTGAAAACGTGTGGACCATCATTAAGAAGAAGTTAAAGTTCGTGTTCACTTTAAAGCAGTTGTGTCGCCATGTCCAAACTATCTAGTGGTCGTTATCGCAATGGAAAATCTTATAGAAAGTGCCAAAATGGTACCAGCGAATTCTCGATAATAATAGAAACTGGACGACTTATTAAGTAAATGCGTAATAATGCTTTTAGTGCACTTTAAATTAATCTGTAAATTTCTTAAAAATAATTTTCTTTTAGATATGCAGACGGCTCTTGTGTGATAGATTGCATTTAGATTAATATTTTCTTTGAAAAAAGTAAGAAGAAACAAAAGGAAGAAATACATTAAGCAACTTATTATGACAATACTTCTAGAATGAAGAAATCAGTTTTATAAAACACTTTTATATTGCGAGTTTTCGTTGGAATTGTATATTTAAAAATTCATAAAGAATAATTAATAGAAAAAAAAACAGATATAGCAATTTAAAATAAGGCTAAGTTGCTATATATAAAATTACTTATATTGTATTTGCTCTCACAGAATTATTAAAAATGATTTATTTTTATTATGTTTGTTTATTATTTGTTTATTGTTATATTATATAAAAATTATATAAAGTATATTTTTCAATAAAAATAAATTGCTATAAATTTTTTGTATTGTACAAACAGAAAGCTTTTATTAATAGTTTATACCTCGTAACTCAACCCTCATTCAAACTCATATTATTTCGAATTTGTAATATAAATTTTTATCATGATTGATTTTATAACATAAATGATCACCTGAGGTGCTTTCTGTGTCCTAGCTAGATAAACAGACCAGTACTATGACTGTATGATTCATAACTTATTTGTATTATACAAATTAGGTTTCGGAATCTTCGAATGAAAAATAGATATGAATTTTGGATCAATAAAAAAAATTTTCCAAGACGTAAAATTCATTTTTTCGACTTTGGGGTATAAAAAATTATTAAAAAAGTTATTAAAAATTAATCTCCTGTAAATTAGAAATTATAATGCAATTACTTTACAAGATATGAGTCAAAATCTACTGTTGAATATTGATATAATACACACATTGTCATTATGTACAGTTATAAAGATAGCCACCGTACCTCTTTACAGTCAAATAATATCGCGTATGTACGCACTACTGCGAGACCGATTAGAACATAGACGCCTTATGTAAATTTGCGATAGTGCGGAAATATATCGCCGACGACGATGATGATTCAGTTTCCTTGCACACATACTTTTACGTCGATCCGCAACACATAAAACATTCTGCGATAATACCGCGTAGATACCGCGCGCATGTTCGTAGTGCATACGACTGTGAGCGAATAAGAATGGATTTAACGGCAGAGAACGCGCCATCGTCGTTTCATTCATCTCCACCGGAGAAAAGCCTAATGAGATCCGCGTATTTCACGTGTATATCCGCGTAACGCGTATTTTCCCACGGCGTGTCCGTTCACAAAGGAGTCTTTTTTTTTTTTAAATCCGCGGATCAACTTATTGCGCTCGCGTGCGCCGTAACCTTTGCAGCTGCAATTATATGTGATTCATCCTCGTCCGCTCTCATACTTGCCGAACGGACGAGCGATTTAGACCGAATAATGTACAGGGGATAGACAAAATAATGTGGACACTGAGAAAGACACTGCTTATTTTTTTAATAAGAGATAGGCTCATCATTCGTCTTTAATACAGATTTTATATCCTAGTTTGGAATAAGGTCATGTATTAGTTAAATAATCGGATGATGCAATGTTATACCATTCTTCTAGCAGAACGTCTTTCAAGAGATTATGAAAGATACTTAAGAGATATTAGAGGAGAAAATGTATTTCACTTTACTCTTCAAAACTACTTGACTTGATGATATTTAAGGCAGTTACGATAGCCAGGAAAAAGCGAAGTTTTAAAGAACAGAGAGCAATTTTGAATAATAGTGTGAGAAAATTTCTTCCTCCAGTATCACTTACATAATCAATTGAAAGATGTTCTGATAAAAAAAAAATACCATTCCATTGATGAGTATTCGAGTATTGTATGACCTTATTTTAAACAAGAATAAAATATGTATTAAAGATAAATGGTAAATTAATTTTTTTTTAATAAGAAAAAGTAGTGTATTTTCTAGGAGTTCATATTATTGTGTCCATCCGGAATCAATATCCCAATGCGACAAAATTCGAACTATATTAAATTAATGTTCATCTAGACAGCGATAAAATGCGAAGCTGGAAATACACGATTTGTACACTGAAAGTAAAATTTGTCGAAAAACAGAAATATTTAATTGAATACGTTCAACTAAATTGAGTTGGTTTAATTAATTCTTCATTACAAAATTTTAATGGTTGACACGAATGAATTATATCTTTATTTGTGCAACTAAATAATTGTTGAATCAACCCAATATTTAGTTGAATGTATGGACTAAATATTTTAGTTTTCCAACAAATTTTTTTCTGAGTGTAATCTGCATTTTCATAAAATTCCACTTATTGAATACAAGTTGCAACGTCACTCAAATTATATTATGCGATACTTTAGCTGCTTTTTAGAAGAATCAAAAATTTCACGGCGATTTCTCGGTGTTCCTTTTCCGAGCGAAGAAAATCGCCGCTGCCAAATGGACCGTCGATGTAAGTCTTGTCGTTTGGACACGGCGGTGACTCTCCGCGAGAAATGCCTCCGCCAGCGAACGAGATTGGCTCGCGTTCTGCCAGCTCCTCACGCTTCTTTTTTTGTCCTCTACCTCTCTCTCTCTCTCATTTTATCTCTCTCTTTCTCCCTCTACTTTATTTGCGCGTATAAATAGCGCGGTCCAAAATTACCGGGTACTTCGGCGAACGGTGCCGCGAAAGTGGCATCCAAGAAAAGGCCGGCGATTTCTGCTAGTTATAAAAATATACGCGGGAACGACGTGGACGCCCGGTTGGCGACGCGCATTCTTCAACGAGGGATACGATGAGGTCAACTATGTAGACGGAAAAAAGCAGAGGCCGTAGAATTATTCATAGACCTAGTACCTCCGCGACCCAAACTGATGTCAATCAGCAAGCAAAAACAAGCGATTATGCAAAAGGAGTGAAACTCGTTTTTTAAAGGCAAACGAGATAAATGGAAATGAATTGATGCTTTAAAACGCGATAAATCTTTCTCACAATATTACAATTAATCAAAATATATTAAATTTTTGGTGAAAGTGTTTCTATGCCACAAATCTGTTTTTACACGACTATGTTGAATATTTTTATTTTATTTTACTTTTTTATTTATTTTTTATATCGATTGATGAGAATTGCATTAACTTGTCATTTGTTTCTCTAAAAAATGCTGATATCGATTGCCAAAAAAATTTAATGTTTCGTAATCAACGATCGTGTTCTTGGGGATGGGTTTTTTCACAAGTTTTTACGAATTGCGAAATTTTTTACAAATTCGATGGTGAATTAATACAAAATTTAAAACACGTACACAAGAGAGAGAAGAGAGATCTAATTTGAATAATTTATCATTATAATGACAATATGTTGTAGAAAGTTTCTAAAAAAATTAAATTGTATATCGCATATGTATATGTATATATTTTCTTAAAATTACGAATGATAAAATTTGCAAAAAGAAAAAAAGACTCTTGAATCTTTGATAGCATTTAATGTCTTATAACTTGTGTGAATAGATATCAAGCTAAACAATTTAAATTTTTAAATTATCCTCATACACACGACTGCGATATACAATCTAATAATATCCGACTTAACGAGTATGTCAAATTTAGGGGCCTATTCAGGTTTTTCGTATCATTTAATAGTTGCGTAACGATGCCATAACATCGTTAAGGTTACAGAATAGGCCTTTTAAATTATAATAAAAAAAGTTGACGTCATCTGAATACGGCATTTCGATGATGCTATCGACCCACGTACGTCGATCAATCACGTAATTATTGCATTGAGAAAAAGAGGAAAATATAATTGAGGGACTATGATTCTAAATAATTTCACGCTAAATAATTCGTCGACGATCGGTCGCGCCGGTGAGCAAACACGGAAGACCTCGGTTGCTTATAAATGAAAATGCAGGCGCAGAGAAGTCTCGCTCGTTCACGTAAATGAATCTGAACTGTTGAACCCGTCCTCAACTTCCGCTTTCGCAACGTCGCATTGCCGTATAATTCCGCGGGGACGACTTGTCGCGTCTTGAATATTGAACACGCGGATAATTGCATTTAAATCAATTTCCGCTTAAAACGTTACGATATTTTATTAAACGATGTTAATATAGTAATATCGTTTAATTAATTTAATCATATAATTTAATCTATATACCAGAAATATGAATTTTGACAGAATTAAAGAAGTATTGCTTACAATGTTTGATCAATACCTCAAAATTATTATACATATAAATACTAGTTATTTAGCGGGCATTGAAGCTATATCTTGTAATATGTAAAAAGGCTACCTGTTAAAAGAATCAAGATAATTTCACAAAGACAGCCCTAAAATAACATATATTTAAAAGCGTAATACCAATGTCATTAGAGTGGAATCCAACAAAAATTGGCGATACCGCAAGATGCGTAATCGAATTTCCTAATTGAATTATTTGCGGAGTTGTTATGTGATCGCCAATATTTTCCCCGTATGTATCACTCGTTTTAGCTACGGCTCGGCTATTTCTCCGCTGCGGAGAAAAATATCTATTGACAGATTATTATTAGCGATTATTCACGGTCAAGTATTTTCCCGATCGCGAAAGTGTACTGCGAAATATCTGCTGATTACTTTCCTTATGCAGGATATATAAGAATTATATATATGGTATTTTTATACCTCTTCTCAATATACGTATGATTCGAAAAAAAATTTATATTTTTATCCTACACTTATACGACGAAATTAATTAATAAATGCGCTCTCACCTACGGCATGTCGTATGGAAATAGAGTGCACTACCGCTGTTATAAAAATATCCAATATGTTGTACGCCAACATTTTTTTTTCTGATCAAAACCGTGTAGCATACACATTTTCACATTATTTAATAATCTTTTTACGTAACAATCTGTGTTTTTCTTCGTTTATTTTTTAATATGTACATACGATTCTGTGCAATTACAGATATAATAATGATATCATGAGTAACGTCCAAAAATCGAGACAGTGTTTATCAATGTAACTTTAACGTAATATTACGTTTGATGTCTCGGCCGTGATTCGACGCAATTATCCGTAACAAATCAATTCATTTTTATGCGTCACGTAATCGTCAGCGCTGTGTAATCGACGGAGCATAATACAACACATACGAGTATCAGTATGTTTTTTTATTCCACATCGAGAGTGCATTAACGCCTGTGTATTTATGGAAACGTCATAAGGCAATTGACACGGTGGACTAGAATTTTCCAATCGTCGTTATCCTGATACTTTGCTTGGCACGACCTCGAGCACTTTTCTTATGCACGTTCGTCGTCGCACACGTGTCACTCGAACGAATCCGTCGTTATATGTAAATTCGACGCGTCATTAGCATCATTATGTAATGTTACTTTACACGTAATCAAAAATCTTCTCCGTTACTTCGGGGATTTTTTACACGTTAGTTATTCCCTAACGTCAACAATCGTAGTCGTAGCATCCTGTCGCGAAGATAATCGGATTAAAATTGAATTAATCGACGTCCGCTTCACAGAATAGTCTTAGCGATTCGCGCAGAGTATTGAGAATCCTTCATGAATCACCTTCCCCCCTCGACACGGGACAACGACGTCCGTTCTCGCATCTCGTGAGTCACCTGAGAGCCCATCCGTTTGCCGCGCATGATCTCGCCTTCTCTTTCTCACTCCGCTCCATCGACTCCAACAGTCGGCAGTGATTAAAAGGACCTGGTGTCATGCTGTTTGCAGAGACCCATACTGTGGCGATGACAGACCCACAGCTGACCAATAACAATAACAACAACAATAATAACAACAACAACAACGATGGCGAACCAAAGTACCTGCACAAGAAGTTCAAGAAGATGGCGACGACGGAAGTTGCGCGGAAAATCGTCGAGAAGGAGGACACGGCAAACAACGTCGTCTCTGACGAGGCGTTCAAGCGGAAGGACGACGACAAGGACAGCAAGGAGTCGTCGAAGGAACTCGGCAACAAGCTCGAGCCTTCCCCAGAACCGGCAGGGGGAGTCGAGCCCACCACCGAGTCCCGGAAGAGCGGCTACGCGTGCCCTTACTGCCCGATGACGTGGACCAAGCCGAGTGTCCTTCAAAAGCACATCAGGGCGCACACGAACGAACGTCCATACCCGTGTGTACCTTGCGGAATCTCCTTCAAGACCAAATCGAATCTGTACAAACATTGCAGGTCGCGGTCTCACGCGCACAAGATGGAGAAAGGAGAGAAGGTAATCTTTTAATTAAATGAATGAAATTTAAATATAATAATTTAACTTTGATAAAATCTCTGAAAAAGAGAACTGATAATGTAGTTACTGATTAATACAATGTAAAGTTTATCTTTAATAAGACATTCGCAATTTTCTTGTATTCAGTCAATAGCAATTCAGTTTACCGATTAAGTAGTTCAATACTACATTTTAATGTTTAATTATAAAATGCAACATCTATAATGTTTTTTCCGTAGGTGTCCGAGGATTCCGACATAAGTCTATCGGATAGCGCCAGTAATGGCACTGGTACACCACCGCCGATGCCAGCTTCGACGTCTACGACGGCAACGACGACGGTATCCACTGCCGTAGTAAAGACCGTGAAGACCGGCAAGATTTACAAGCCAAAGTTTCAAGCCCGAACGGCCCTGCAGTGCGTGAACAGTGACACTGAAACGTCTTCTTTATCGCCCAGTTCTTCTAACAGTTCCTCCTTGTCTTCCTCTACTACTACTTCAACTTCCAATTCTGTTAAACCGAACGCGGAACAGCTACAGGAACACATCGACAAGATCATCACGGATAATCAGGCGATCGTCGATGCAGTGGATCCATGTCTACATAAACTAATGCACCGCCAACAGAGTCTAGTGGAGACAAAGCAGTCAGTGGAACAACAGCCGTTAAATTTGTCTTCCGCGGAAGAGTCCTTGAACAACAGAAAGCGTTGCTATAGCGATTGCAATGAGCTTCCGGAAAGTTCGATCATCAAAGATCTCCTCTTGAAAAATCGCTTGAAAAATTTTGTGAACGAATCAGTACCCGAAACTGCCGTGGAAAACTTTGTCTGTCCCAGTTGCGACATCCCCTATACCAGCATGGACAACTTAGAGACTCACTTCAGATACTATTGTAAGGGTAACGACAGTTCTCGAAAAGCAGCCGATTATCACACAGACTTAGAGAAACGAGATTCTGATTACGATGTGAAACCTTCCGATTATTACAATACCTTGCAACCGTTACCCTCGCCGGGTCCTCTATTGGGTAATACTAGACTGGTCGACGCGTACGCTCCACCTGTCAAGAAGCAAAGAACAGATGTGCCGACCAGTTTAAGATCGTTGGAAGAGCTCAGCAAATACCCGCGTCCAAACTCGCTGCAGATGTTTGGTGGTGAGGTGAGAATCCTCGACAACACAGGCGAGGTGACGAAAACGATGAGGATTGAGCCACGGCAAACAAATTCGCCCACGAACGAGCATGTAGTCAACAGCAAATGCATGAATTCAGAGACGGCATCGATAGTAGTGAAATCAGGACTTCATTCTGGTGGTACTATGATGCACAAACCGCCGGGTACATCGGCCAGCACGTCCAATTCCTCCATATCCCTGCCCAACGCGCCGAAGATACTGGCGCCCATCATACCGAACATATCAACCCCGAATATAGCGCCCACTATGTCCTGCTATGACTACTTGGAGTCGCATCTGAACCCGCTGACGAGCATCACTGCCTATAATCCGTTGACTCTGCCGCAAGCTGGTATCACGAGTATCCTCCATGGTGGAAAGGTGATACCTTATGTACCCGGTATGCCCGGACCGCATACTCTGACCGGTACGCCGACCATAGACATATCTCCAAGTATAACGGCCGGTGAAGCTGGTTACAAGGTGATACCGGGCCTACCAGGATTACACATGGTACCTCAACCGCTGGATCTGGCCAGTCCGGTGAAAGTGCAGCCCAGCACGGTGCCTGGCATGCCCAGTCCGTTGTCTGGACATGTTCCTTCCATGCTAGATCAGCCTCTGGACCTGGCCAGTCCGGCGAAGGAGTCGATGAAGATCAACTTCAAGACACCTAACGGCGACGGTCTAAAGAGCGGCTTGACTAGTCCCAAAGTTCCTAGCGTCAAGGTCGAGACCTCGACGGACAAGTATCGCACGAGGATGCCGTCGACTCTTACCGGCGGAGAGACCGGTAAAGCGGAGCTTGATCGTCATATCAAAAATAATACGACCATGAAGTACAAGAGTATGGAAAGTCCACGAGAGAGGAAGGATTTCACATATGATAAGAGTCCGAAGCTGGACAAGGTTTTTAGTTACCCGAACGGCGTGGATCCTACGATTTCTTCGAACTCTTATAGTAAAATGAGATACTCGCCCAAGGCTACTTCGGAAAACAGGAAGAGATCGTCGAATTGGGGCGTCAGTGAAGTCGATGCTGGCAGAGCAGCCCCGGTAGACACGCACACTGCAGTCTCCAAGTACGATCTACCTCCTCACGAAAACGGTCGATTAAAAAGTAGTGTCTCTTTGGATACACGTGGATGGATCAAGGTCGCGGATGAATTCAACGGCGCCAAAACGAAGGCCGACAATGCGCCATCGGTGATACTTGTGAACTTAGATTCTTCCAAGACAGAAGTGCCAACAAAAACTTCCGTAGAATTAATTGTTAAGGACAAGCAACCTGAAGCCAAATCGCCAAAGAGTGGCGGCGACATTGCTAAAGAAACGACTAATGCTAATAAGTTCTTGAGACCCACGTCTTTACCATTGAAACCCGGCACGTTTACGCCGAAGAAGCATCATGGGATCACGCCTACGGCGAACACACTTCCTCTTATTAGTCCGGAGACTCCGCGACCCAAGAAATCGTACGGGCAGTTATATCTAAATGGACATGCCTACACATATCTGGGACTCAAGTGTTCCACCAGGGTATTTTATTGTACTCTGAATCGACCGCAGCCAATGTACGTCACACAGCAGCATGGTCTGTCGATGTATTCTAATTGGAAAATATGCAAGGAGGCACCACCAGACATGGATATGGCGCATTATGATTCTCGGCATAGACCTCTCAATTACACGACCGCGTGGAAGAAACAAGAAGACATTCTAACGCACTCCTCACAAAGACCAACCACTCCCACCAGTCCGGACAGCGGATTAGAGAGTGACATGCAGGAGAAAACGAAGAGGGTAAAGATATTTGACGGAGGCTTCGAGAGTAATGAAGATTATACCTATGTGCGCGGAAGAGGTGAGGAATATTTTAATACGTTTTTAAAAATAATTATTCTAAAATTTTCATATGTAATATGTGATAGTTATATTATTTTTATTTTTATTAATTTTATTTTTGTAATTTATAATTTCAATTTTCGTTAAGATTTTTAGAGTTGTAATCTTAATGTTATAGAAATAAATCTTTAATTATTTCGTGTATATTACATAAGGTCGAGGACGCTATGTCTGCGAAGAATGCGGTATTCGTTGTAAAAAACCATCTATGCTGAAGAAACATATCAGAACACATACGGATGTCAGACCATACACTTGCAAGCATTGTACTTTTAGGTAAGTGGAGATTCTTTAACATAGTGTAGCAAAAAAGCATCTAATTTATATTTATAATCTTATTTTACTACGGAATCATAATTTTTTTGTGACAGTTTCAAAACAAAAGGTAACCTCACGAAACACATGAAGTCGAAAGCTCATTATAAGAAGTGCGTGGAATTGGGCGTGGTGCCAGTCCCTACAACTGTCTGCGACGAAAACATTGACAAGGAGGCTATCGCGCGATTAGCTGCTGGTGGTGGTAACACGGAGGAATCTTCAGAGGAGGAGGACGACAGTGACGGAGAAGATAGCGAGGAGTCTGGTAGCGAGGAACAAGAAGCGGCACAAAGTCTTCTGAGTCTTTCACAACGTAACACGTCGAACAGATTACCGGGCTTGCTACCTTCTGGCAGACCCACAACGTATCCATACACGTTAACTTTACCGACGACTTCCACTGTGAACACCACGTCCACTACCGTAACTGCATCAATTGCTATGAGTCAAAGCGTCACCACGCAAGGAACAACTCTGATCCAAAACGAATTATCGCATCGTTACTATTTTCCGTCGAACCGAAATGCGACGGAAGAAACGAGGATCAGTGTTATTCAATCGTCCAAGAAAGATGACTCTGACTTCGAGATCGAGGAAATCACTGATGTCACGGAGTCACGTCATCAGCTGTCACAGCCCATGGACCTCACGACGAAGCAGACCACTCAGGTGTTCCGCACCGCGGTTCCGCTAAGGGCTAGACCCGTAGACATTTTGACACCTGTTTCGGAGCCGGTCCTATTGCAGACGATAGTCCAAACAATGGAACGGCTGCCTATACAGGGTAGAGCGTGGAAACCGGATGCGGAAGGACACATGTTGCAGGCCTACCTCACGGAGAGGCATGTGATGGACAGCAAAATGAAACAGCAGTATCGCGTGGTAAATACCAAGGTGGATACAGAAAAGAGGCAAGAAAGAGACATTCATCTGCGTCATCAGGACAGGCCCAGACACATAGATTCTAATGGTATTCCGACAGTGACGTATACCGATCCCAGCAAGATGCAGCATACCATAATGGAATCTAGGGTTAAACACATGACAAAGCATACCAGTGACGACATTAAGATGGAAATTAGGGAAAAAATTTATCAAAACAACATGGCAATAGAGAGACGAACGTTCGATTATGAGGCTATTCATAAAAATAAAGAACAGACTAATCGTGTGGTTTCTGATCGTGAAAGTTTTGAACTTGGTCTAACTAATGGTCCTGTTAGTACAAGGCCAAGTATCGAGTATGGTCTACCTATAATCAGGAACAATAGTTCGATCGAGAGACCGATATGTTCTATTGTATCTGTTCGTAGCATGGCTACTATTAATGGCCATTCACCGAAATCCTTGAATATGGACGTCAATAACCGCCCACCATTGATGCAACATAACGATATTGACAGAAGTTCCATGTTCAACACGATGAAGATGGTAAGTGAACTGGAAAGATCTAAGGAATGCCATCCCGTCGGCCAGGAAATGAGGTCTGCAAATCACGAGATGAGAACCGCGACTAATGATATTCGAATTCAGAATCATAGTCCACGAAATCTCGACTTAAGACCGCCCAGTAGAGAGATTAGAACGCCCGGTCAAGAGTATAGAACGCAGAATCAAGAGCTGAGGCTACCAAATCAACAGGAGTACAAGATACGCGGTCAAGAGATGAGATCGCCTAGTCGCGAATACAAGCCATCGTTCACTCACGATATGCAAGTTATTCAGGAACTTATGCCACCGACAAACATGGAAATCCGGCAAACAAATCCGGATAATAGACCGCCAAGTCGTGACATGAGAACTCTCGCGGAATACAGAGCACATGCGCAAGATCCACGTGCCAACTACGAAATGTTGCAGCCTATACACGAACCACCGAAGTCGCAAAACGTAGATGCGAGAAGCACATCACCGCAGAAAGTACGAGTCCTCTATTATGATACGAAACATAGTGCAGACATGATGAAACAAAATACATTAGATAGCATAAAACACGCGGTGACCGGAAAGATAGTCGTCGGGCCAGATTTTCGATCATCGTCGCCAAACACAGGAAACGGAAAACCGCAAGCGGAATTTTTACAACCGTCAAGTGGACCTGCACCTAATTATGTTAGGTAAGAAAAATACGTATTTTTAATTACTTTTTTTGCTATTCATTGACGCATAATAGTATTATTTAATGTTACATTAAATACATATTAGAATATTTTAATAAGTATAGCATGATAGTATTCAAATTCTATTCATTAGAATTATCAAAATAATTTTAGTTGTAAAAGTTGAAATTATGAAATATGATTACAGCGTCACAGAGGATGGTCGGAGTGTATGTGGAATTTGTAACAAGGTGTTCAGCAAGCCCGGTCAGTTACGACTACATCTCAACATTCATTATTTTGAGCGGCCATACAAATGTGAAAATTGTGCAGTTTCCTTCCGGACTAAAGGCCACTTGACGAAACACGAAAGATCCGTTTCTCATCATAATAAGGTAAATGACGAATCAAAACTATATTTTCATCGAGCAACGTTATGTCTTTCATTAGCGCGAGTGTGTACGAGTAAATATTGTATTATTAGGTCAGTATGACTTCTACGTTTGGTGCGGCGACTACCAGCAATCCCAGGCCTTTCAAGTGCACGGATTGTAAGGTGGCGTTCAGAATACATGGACATTTAGCCAAGCATCTTCGCAGCAAGATGCACATCATGAAGTTAGAATGCTTGGGTAAATTACCGTTTGGAACGTATGCGGAGATGGAAAGATCTGGCATTAATCTGAATGATATCGATACTACAGACTGTGATAATAGTCTTAATAGTCTGCAGGTTCGTATTAAACAGATCATAATTGTATCGTAGTTTTTAATCCGATAAAAGAAATGTAAAACAAATTTTTTACGTTTTCCTCGACAGATGCTGGCTCAAAGATTAAGCGAGAAAGATCCGACGAAAATTGCGCAATGGGACTCGGAAGCTCTGCCAGGACCAGTCGTGAGCGGCAGCGAAACCTCATCGGATGAGGGTGAGCCTATACCACAGCATGCACTTCACGCGCCATTCGTGAAAACAACGACGGATGCGGACATCTCCCGACCATATCACATGTCAATCGTCCCTGAGAAACCGAAAGCCATTAACGACGTATGCCTCCGTAGTCCTCAGTTCAATCAACAGAGATGTGATTACGCCATTAAAGAGCAACGACCGATACCGCCGGTCGTTTCAATGAAGGACACAAGGACAACGGAGGACAGTTTACAATCGTACAAGTGCCAAGTTTGCCCCGTATCTATGCGTACTTTAAACGAGTTACAAGTACACTGTTTTGTTGAACATAACATTGAGACGGATTCTAGTACAAATATTCACGGAGATAGGAGTGCGGGTAAATGTAGCAGGGAAAAAGAGAATACTCAAAAAAGAATTATGGAGGAATCCGTAGTGAAAGAAGAACACAAAAGACAAAGGATAGAGGATACATAGTGCCAAAACAATATAGCGTGCTAAACAATTTTTTTGAGTGGTGTTTGCCATACTACTTGGAGAAATCGCGATTATAATAAGGTATCGCATACGGAATGCATCACAGAGATATAATGAAAAAAATCTTGGTTATTTTAGAGAATTGTTTCGGTAGGTAATACGATTAATCATGATTTACGTTTCTTGAAAATTAATATTGCAAAAATTTAAATAAAGCGCGTTATTAGCTGCGTCAAATGCAATTTTACGTTGCCGTTACAAAATGTTTTACAAATTTCTGAGGACTTTACAAAAAAATTATTGAAACGTAACAAGTATGAATCTAGAGTAATATTGCGTGAATACTAATACGCGTATATAACACATTAACGATGAATTACACAGCTTGAAACGTGTTTTTTTTTATCACAGCATCAGTTATAAAATTGCCTGTTTATATTGCAGGCATAACTACTTGTACAGTCCTCCTCTAAACATTTTAAACTCTTGAAACCAGCACCAGTATATCGCGTAAAGTAAACAAAAATGTAATTCGAGTATCTGATAATGACTATAATATTTATACACAATAGTGTTTCTCGTAGTAAACCTGAGGTGCAATGGACTGGTATGTGATTCTATATTTAAAGCAAAAATGCGTTACTTTCGACATGTTGAAGAGTATTCTAATATTACAAATTAATATTATACTTTAAATTGGTACATATGAAATCTACTCGCACATACACGCGTACATATACATATATACATATATATACACACATATATATGTGTGTATATATATATAAATATATATTTGTACGATATTAGTATGAACAATTATGAGAATTATTGTTGACATAAGAGAAAATGTGTTTGTATATATTTATGTATAATATAACGAGAAATCGCGTTAGTCTCTATCATAGTTTTAAGAAATCAAGAAGCTGTGTCGGTTGCTCAGATTACTTGTATAAATTTAAGCGCTTTTAATTTACAGCACGGCAGATTCTTTAGTTTCCGTGTCCTGAAAGATTTTCTTGTAAGCATGTAAGCGAATATCTTGATAAGTTTGATTTTATCCGAAATATTGTTGGACGTTTAGTTACCTTCGATATTATGTTTTTTTTTTAAATCTTAATTGATCATGTTTGTTATGGTCTGAGGGACCGATTCGCTGATTCTGTTTAAGATAAGCCTCTCGTTTTCTCGCCGCAGTTTTATTATTGAATCCACATTGAGAGCAAAAAATCATTTCAACTTTTCTTGCATTACATTGAAATTATGTATTTTATCAATCTGTGTACTCTCTATTAAGCAAACAAAAGCCTGCGAAAAAAAGACAATTAATTTTAGTGAGAAACAGTTTTACATGATTTCTCACTAGTGGCCTTATAATAAGACTGCAGCGAACAGCTTGAAGAGGCCGTACACCTTCCACGAGCGACAGCTACCGTATCTTACAATTAACCGTCTATCTAATGCTACACGCAGTTTTAATATCTCACTCAAGCACGAGAATGTCTTTCCTATTCCGCATAATCAGACTCCGGTTATCACGGTTTGTACCTAAATAGGTGTGCTTGAGCCCAGGATAAAAAGAGTAAATATAGAAACGAAGACGACCGCGCAGGTATACAATGAGGTCCAGTCCGAATGATGTTCACGCTAAACGATATCATGTGTAGCCGTAGTCTAACATAGCATTTTTTGGATGTATATCTATTGTCTGTAATTTTGTCGAAACTCCAACCGTAACCGCGTGACTACGTTATGAGCTTCCAGGATGTACGTCGTGTGTACGCACCCGAAAATGCCAAGCCAACAATTTGCGTTTGACGGGATTTCTTGAGCGAAACGCGCGCGCGCGCGTCCTTCGGAAGTAATTTCATTTAATTTCCGAAGTGACACTTTTCTTCCATGTGAAACGCGACATTTTCCAAAATTATATATATATATATATATATATATATGCAACACATCAACATATATATATCTATATCTCTCTCTCGGCTACTTGCATGCGTACTTATATGTGATTTCGAAGGAATGTACTTTTTCCAAATTCTATAGATTTATATTGCGATATATATACATATATATATTTTCGAAACGTTGTCGTCCGTAGAAGTATCACGTATATTTTCCGGCGTACACGTAGCGAGCGTGTCGTAAATACATATCAGATTCGCCGTGCGCTCCCGGTAACCGGGAGACGGCGGGTGACCGTGCGTCTCGTTGTTTGAAATCCAAATACGGCGTAGTACAAGTTAGGTTTACTCACCGGTTCTTCGTGCCCCGTCTCTCCGCGAGAACAGCTCCATGGAAACGCACATTCGCGACTCACGACCGCAAACACAGAATCACATCACACTCGCGCATTTCGTGGTAAATGAAGACGCGATTACACTCGGAAAATTCAGTTGCAACGCTAATGAGCAGAGTCCGGACCTCGGTGGCGGTTTCCCCCACTCCAAGCGCCGCGCGTCGCGCGTAGTTTTCCTACGCCGCGAGAAGCAGGGCCGACACACCAGTAGCGATGTAACGTTCTCGCGTAGCAAACGGGATACCATCGCGTGCGGCCCTGCTTCTAGCGGCGCGGGAAAACGCCGAGAATCGAACTCTGCAGTAATGAGCATTTCTATCAACTAGATTAACTTTGATCCCGCTTTAACTTACTTTTTATCTTTTTCTAATGTTTAAAACTAGGAAAAGATTAAAACTCAGCAAACAAGTTACACACCAAGTTACAGGTATATAAATATTAGTTGTAATTTCTCACTCAACAATGTAACTGTTAACACACTTTATATGACAGTTACCTTGTTGAGTGGTTACTTGTTTGCTGGGGAGTAAGTTAAACTGAGATTAAAATTGATTTACGTTAGAAATGGACATAGAATGTTCCGATTAAACGGCCTCGCGTGTTGATTCTTAAACGTAATAAATTACGAAAAATTGAGGAAACATGGTCCTTTCGTTATGAACATTACTCTTGCATGATCAACTGAACAAATTTGAATATAACACGCTGTGAAAGGGATATCGATTCCTTCAAAGTGATTTTGAAATGTAGCTGTAAAATGCGGGAGAGATCGGTAGTTTGAAACTTGCGCATAATTTCGAACCGAAACGATTGAATGATCGAAGTTGCTTTTTTATGTACATTGAATTTTTTCGTGGATCGATAAAGTTGCTCTGATGATGGAGCAATAAAATCATGAACATTTCTAGCTCCTTAAAAAAAGAACTGATTAGTTCTTTTTTTTTTACCGATAAAATATCAATAATTATATGGGTGAATCAGTTTGCGTTTGACGAGATTTCTTGAGCGAAACGCGCGCGCGCGCCCTTCCATGCGAAACGCGACATTTTCCAAAATTTTATATAT
>QKQZ01050011.1:0-13959 GCA_003595255.1 Solenopsis fugax
GTCCAGCCTGCCGACGCCACCCTGCTCGCCGTCGCCACCGCCGGTCGCCCGCCAACCCCCGAAGAAGCTGTCACCCTTGGCAAAGGCCGAACTAGGTAATCACCTTTCAATGATTTAACTCGCGATCGGAATGGAAGAACCGCCTGCGTTACTCTATTATTATTATTATTATTCGAAAATTTCATGGAAAATTACTTAGAAATTTATCATTTCAGAAAATGCTGTTTGTATTTGTCTGTGTGAAATATAATTATCAAAATTTATTTTATTTATTTATTTTTAGTGTCTACCGTCTCTTCTGCCTTATTGTTTGTTATTATATAGATAATTGAAAATTTTCATGAAATTTTTAAATCATTTGATCATTTTTGCAAGTAATTGCCTCTAGATATATGTAATTGATCTTCAAATCGAAATGAGTACAAAATACAGCTCGTGATAAGAGGGTAATATTGTACATGAGTACGATTGAGCGAATAATTTTCATTTGATTTGTCATCTATTAGATCTCGCAGAAAATGCTGATAAATACCGAACGGATCCCGATGCGAAGCCACCGTTCTCCTATGCCACTATCATTTGTCTTGCGATGCGCGCCAACAATAACAAAGTCTCCCTTTCAAATATCTACGCGTGGATCCGAGAGAACTTCCTGTTTTACAAGTACGCCGATCCAGCCTGGCAGGTAAAGTGGATTTTATGTTTGTTAGTTCCCGTTTTTTTTATCTAATCGTTTCTTAAATTAATCAACGTTTAAAAATGTATTTTATTTAAATTATATGAGAGAGAAAGAGAGAGAGAGAGAGATTGTTTTTGTTTTATTGTTTTTTTTTTTTTCGATTTTCAAAAGAAACTTGTCTTTACTACTTCTGTACTGAACATTAGGTGTAAAAAGTTTTCGGGGCTTGGTGCAAAGATATAAATGATGCCTTTTTTACCCGGTTATAAATTTAATATATCGCTCATTTGCTGCAACAACGACATAACTAAAAAAATAAAGTTTTCTAGTTTTTATATAATTTTCTAGTTTTTTGAATCATTAAAAATTTGTAATATTTTTTAAATGCGATTTTGATGTAGTAACTGATTGTAGAAGAATCATTCAATATAACTCTTCATTTAATATTGAATTCTCATCAGAAATCTCTTTTCCAATATATTGCATAGAAATGAACTTTTGGATAGAAAAAAAAAAAAAACAGTTCTCTTAGCCGGGACTTGTTCATATTGATACGGTGCATTCGCTGCACCTCGACTCCAATCCTGTGTTCCTTCCCCTTTTTGCTCGATTCTGTTAAAGAACGTTAAACGCTGATACTAATCTTATCGTTTATCGGGGCAGAACTCGATTCGGCACAATCTCTCGTTGAACAAGTGCTTCGTGAAGCTGCCACGCTCCAAAGACGAACCGGGTAAGGGCGGTTTCTGGAAGCTGGATCTTGAAAGGATGGAGGAGGGCAAACGGTCCAGGCGTCGCTCCGCGTTCTCGCAGCGGACTCGGGGCACGAAAAGACAGTCTCCTTCTACGACAGTCACAACGACGACGACGACGGCGACGACGACGACGCCGACGACAACGGTGGCGACAGCGACGACGACGCTTAACGCACTTCACACCGGCAGCAGCTGCACACCGCCCACCAGCTGTCTGTCCAACACCCTGTACGAGACCCCGCCTAGTAGCGTGTCACCCCCCATCCCGGACAGTCTGTCGGAGGTGCCGGAGTCGACGCAGGTGAGCCTGAGCGAGGACGACTTTACGAGCTTGCTGATCGCCGGTTGGGATGAAAATAATCAATTGGAACTTCTCGACCTCTTGGACACTCTCTAAACTCTCAATGTCCACCTTCGCCGTCTCCCTCTCCCTCTCCTCCTCCCTTTCTCTCTCTCTCTCTCTCTCTCTCTCTCTCTCTCTCTCTCTCTCTCGCAAACATCTCTCAGGAATCATCGGTTCTTCGTACAGAACGGAAGCTGTTATTCTTGTCTCTCTTGCAAGTATTTTTCAATTCCCCATTTTAAAGATGAATGATAAATGGCATAAAATAACAGCATTTTCCAAATTCAGATAAATTAAAAGCAATTTCAGTCTTTGATCGACTCTGCTGAAATTCGTGAGAACGTTCCGTTTCCGCACACCTCGATGTTGCGATAAAACACGCGAACAGTCATTATCGTCAAACAATTGCAATCACGAGCATATACGGACGCAAAAATTTGATTCGATCGTGTGTGTTATGTGAAATATCAGATATTAATTTCATAATCGAAGCGCGCGCGATTTATTTGCGGCTGAAGCCGAGGCAATGAGAACGGAAGTAATGTTAGGGAAGAAAGGCCAGAGAGAGAAAAGCGAGTATCTTCTTTCTTCTTCCTTGCAACTGCGAGTTAACAGGCGCAAAGATATAACGAATGATTGTAACGTTGCAATTTGAACGCGCTTAGGCAGATGGTCTTGAAGCTCCTGTTTCCTCATTGGAACCGCATTGGACTGTGACGCGAAAAGCGAAAAGTGAATTCATGTGAACCTTTTTTTCTTTTCTTCTACATTTTTATACATTGAAGTAGATTAGTAGTTTTTTCATATGCTCCCGTGATAAGTATTATATATGTAGATTGGAACAATGTACTGACAACTTTTTTATTATTCTGCATTAATTTAATCTGTAATTCAATTTATGTACCGCAACAAAAATTAACTTTATGATAATTGATCAAACAGTTCATACAAGTTTATTAATCATGAGAAGAGAGGTATTTTGATCTTTCACGATAAAAAGTTTTGTATCAAATTTAACACACTACACTTATCTCTGATTCATTCAAATCTTTGTGTTAATCTAATAAAAAAAAAATATGTTGGAAAGTAATACAAATATTATATAAAAAATTAACACAGCTTGTGAAAGTAACATAAGTATTCAAGTAACACAATCACATTATGTTAAATTAATACTTGGATATTTTGAAAATTCAACACAAAAATTTGAACAAGAATCAGAGTTTCAACACAAATACAAAATAGTTCTTAATGTATGTTACATATATCAAACGTGTGGGAGTGTAGAAAAAATTAATTTCTGTCGTATAGTACGTATATATAGTACGTACAACTAATATAATATTTAAACATGTAGAAAAAGGTTCACATGAATGTGAATCTGGTACACAATATACGGCAGAGGAAATAGTAGAATTATCGTCATCAGCAATCATCGTTATGTATAACCATAACGTATAATAACTGATGTATAACTAATGGCAAAACGACTATTGACTACAAGACATCGTAATTCGATTGAAGTATTATTAGATTATGCTGCGAAATATTTGCCATAATTGACAGCATTACATGATGAGTAATATCAGTGCTTTTGATATATATTTCGTAAATTTAGAGACATGAGCGGCATTCTTTTCGATGTAATAAGAAAAATTTGTTTGTTATTTCTAAATATACCGTTTCTGTATCGTATTAATTTTTAGTATTTATTTTGGCACTTGTTTTTGCCGCATCTCCACCTATTCAACTCGCACTGTGGTCAATTTCGATATTCTTTCTTGATTTCTTAATCATTCTTTTTTCAATTTTCCAAATATTCTTTTGCACCGATATTCCTCTTTGCCTGGAGAATGATTGTACTCCTTGTGGCAAAATAATTCACGCATCGTGCCTTCGAATAATTAGAAAGTAACCCTTGTGTATTTTTAAGCAATGCGTTATATATACATATATATATATGTACATACAGGATGGAATATTTTAATATATTATATGAATTACATTTCAGATGTTTCTCATTATAAAAAAAAAGATTTGATTTGATTTGAAAAGCTTTACGGTTTTAGGAGGAAGATGTGCAAATTATTTAGTTTGTCACATTATTCTGTGCATAAAAGTAGATTATGAAAGACAAAGTTATGTTAAAAATTAAATATTTTATATCTAAATATGTCAGAATAAAATAGAAAAAATATATATAGACTTTTTGATGGCTTTACTCTTTAATGCAAAACTACTTTTAAATACAAAACTAAAAAAAAATTTATTTAAATATAAAATTATGTAAAATATTTCACAAGATCATTGAAACTTATACAAAAAAGATCACATAATTATTTTTAAAAAATATCGACATGTGATATTAAAATTGCTAAAATATATAATACAAAAAATGTGTGATACGCATTACATTTCGCTCTTGAATTATGAAATTTTAAAATCTAAAATTACATAAAATTTGAAATATCATAAACAGAAAGAAATGAAATAATTGAATTGATATATTAAGATGATCTATCTGCGACTGTACATATATATATATACATATATATATATATATATATATATCTGCTAGATCGATTGATTAGCGTAATCAGCGTAATGCATACGATATTTTTTATCAAATGACATTTTCCAGTGTTTCCTGCTTCGACTTTTACTACGCAAGAGGAAAAAGTTGTGTATAGCACGTATTTCGGAAATATGCATCATAATCAATTGTGAATCCACAAAGGGATTTATTGATACTTTATTGATACTTTCAAAATCTAAAAATGACATTTCTAAATTTCGAAAGTACACACAGATAAATGCACACAAGGTCATTAATACTTTAATAAATATAGGTGTCAAGACATAGAAACATGCATACATGTTCCGATATATTTATTTTATGCATGTATGCATTGATAAATTAATATCAATAATTTTGTATATATCGAGCAGGATACACAACACAACTGATTTTTGTTTTATTATCCCTGTCCTCTCTCTCTCTCTCTCTCTCTCTCTCTCTCTCTCTGGACGATTAGAAATTATTATTACCATTATTAATAATACCGCGATATTTCGTTGTATGGAAATATAGTCTAGATGAAATGTAGAAGTATGCGTTAGATTCCTACACTGTTGTATGTAGGGTGTCTCAAGAAATATGTTTCTCGGCGATTGCTACGACTGAACATTCTAAATCAAAGAAAAAAATTGTTCCACATATATAAGATTTCGTTCTGAAACGTGTTAGGAATATGATAGGACAAAACGGTCGACTTTACGAACATCGCCATTACACACACACACACACAAAGTGTTAGCAAAATAAATGAAAGTTGGAATTTAGTCACGCAACTTTCGGGCTGACTTTCATAATTGATTTTGTTTCCTTCTTGTCATTTTTGCTATTATTTTAATGAATGCTCTTTAAATGCTAGCAATTGAAGAATGCGACGTTTGTTTTAGCAACGGTCTTACCAAATGCAATGCAAAACGAATAATCGTACTCTTCTTAGTGCCAACAAGGCTTTTGTTGTTATTATATAGATAACTTAATTACGAATAAAATAAAAATTATTTTTAAAAAGTTGAAAGATGGTCTGAAAGTTACAAAAACATAGCTATGAAATACACAGTTACAAATTGCAACAACGAAATAAATTGTTGGCAAAAAACGTCGACTGTAATTTTCAATTTAAAAGCATTTCATCGACCTTTGAAATTTCGTAATAATGGAAAAAAATTTGATTAGAAAAAAAATAGAGTAATTTATAACAAAAGGAGAAATTTTTTCGACTGACGTCGCGGCACTTTGAACGAAACCCTGCACATAAGTCTCGCGTTTTACTATCACATGTACGATTACAAGATAATATTAGTGTACAATTGTCGGAAGCGATATTAATTACGGTGTGTGATATAATAATAACTTAGATGAATTGGTGTGTCAATTTTTGCGCTCTAATTTACGCCTTTACAGAGTCCGTCCAAGTTCGTCCGTCCGGAATAAAGTTAATAAGAGCTCTATATTTCTTCAATGCAGTCATATTGAATTATAAAATCAGAAGTGAGAAATCAATTTTTGCAAAGTAAATTTTTTTACACAAAGCGTTAAAAGATTGATTTTTTTTATATGTCATCAAGTTTAGCATTAGAGTATAAATTAATAAAATGTAGCTACGAAATACACTACGTGAAACTCCCTTTTATGCTGCATTAGTGCAATTCAATTTATATAAGGCTAGTATTTCAATTAAAAATGGATCATACGATAACTAGTCAAAATTTAGAATTACAGGAATTAAATAGTGAGATTTGAATTTATTATTTGTCACATTATATTATTCCTCTTAATTGATAATATAAAATATGATTAACAATATTAATTAATAAGATAGAAAGGTAAATGTTGGGATTTACAAACAAAGATATCGATAAATTAATATATATTTCATTAATCTATATTATTGAACGAGTGTGATAATGTTAAAAAGTTAATTTATATCGACATGTAATAGAAGAGAAAAAAATTCTCATTTCTGACATCAAATTCGAGGCGACTGCAATGGAAAAATAGGAATTATTTATCTTAACGCATTGGCAATGCGTTAATAATGTAGAATACGAATTGAAGATTAATTGTCGAAATATGAAAAGCGACAAACAGAACCAACGCGATCGCGTACGTATGTCGATCGCGATTAATCGCGTAGAGTGAATATGTGCCTTGAAGTAAAAACTAAAATTTATAGAGTTGTTTTCTTTCTCTTCTACCTAATTATTTATTCCCACGATATATAAGGGCTCAGTGCAACGTGTGGTTGTCTCCATGATTTGTATCTATATAATTTAACATGTAACTCTCTACGAGATATCAGGAATAAATATTGAGGAACATCATTTTATTTCAGAATCTATTTATTTTCATCCTTATATATGGTATGCATAGTATAATACAGAACGTCCTCGTATAAGTGGCCACCCCCTTTTATCTCGTAAACTAATAGAGATAGACTCAATAAAAGTAATATCAAATTATACGGTTTGAACTAAACTTTATTGTGAGCACAGTGGTCACTTAAAAAAGTTATTTATGTTAAAGAACGGAGAGACATGCATAACTTTCGCATGGTAAAGTGAATATTTCTATGATAAAAGTTGTAGCATTCTTTCTAATGAATACAATGATGTACGTTATATCGAAATTATTTTACAAATTATACAAGTTATGTCGGTTTAAAATTTCATGGGCGAATACTAGTATTGTTCGTTTTGTCTGTCTTGGGTCTATTTTAGAGCAGACCTAAGCAGACCTGGGGGTATCTTTGGTCTTTCTATATGATAAAAAGTTGTAGCGTTCTTTCTAATGAGTACAATGATGTACTCATGATGTTATCATATAGAAATATTCACTTTATCATGCAAAAGTTATGTATGTCTCTCCGTTCTTTAACACAGATAATTTCTTTAAGTGACCACTGTACCCACAATAGAGTTTAGTTCAAACCGTATAATTTGATATTGTTTTTATTATTTAGTTAACTGTATTATATGATATTGAGTCTCTATTAATTTACGAGATAAAAGGAGCCATTTATACGGAGACACCCTGTATATGCACATCCCCAGGACAAAATATCTATAATTAAATCAAGAAGTATAAAAATAACGTTTAGAAGTGTTAATTTCATTCGTATCTTTTGAACTTTTTAAAATAATATTGCAATAAATATTTCAAAATCAATAATTGTTTGATAAGATGATTTTTTTCGAACATTGTTAAAATGATACTTACGGCTTTTGATTTGTTAACTCCAACGATATTTAGAAGAATTGTAAGCTGAAGATGGCCCAAAGCAAGGGCCGAAACGTTTTGTAATTAAACTTATTTTTGTGAATCTATGTTATCACGCAATTATTTGAATATTACCTCTTGCGCACTGTTTGCCGCTTTTGCTTATTTTTATATTTTTATTGTTGAAATGTCTTAATAACATTACTACAAACATTTTTTTTAGTATTACTCTGATGTTTATTTTAAATTAATGCAGTACTGTATATAATAATTTTATAAATATTGATATTTGATTTTTTAAACAAACATTTTTAAAACTACGATAATGTTGTTTGCAGAAAGTTTCTAAACTCATTTTAAACTTATTTTATAGAAATAACATGTCATTATTATTCATGTGTGTGTGTGTGTGTTTTTTTTTCCTTGTTTTCCTGTAGCAAAGAGATTTAAATGTCTATATAGTCTACCTATGGCCAGTACTCATAGTTGATTATTATGTTTAAGATTATCTCAAGTATTATCTTTAGATGTTAGTAACCAATCACAAAGTTATATTTGCACATCAAAGTCATCTTAAGACATTACTCAAGTCTTGAAATAAGATTATGAATACCGGCCTATAATGTGTACAGTAAGCCTTAAAACATAAGAAATTGACCAATCATAGTTGAATATGACAGAAATAACACATCATAATGGTTACAAACACCATACACAGACTCTCAAGTTCCTTTCTGACTTTATCTAAAAGTTCATGATAGCACGATAGAAAAACAAGAGTATGCTCTTGTGCATTCTAGTAGTAGCCAACATATGAGAATTGCACCTTGACTACATCATCATTAAACGACAATTATCTAACAGCATAAGTTTATTAATAAATCTCTCTAATAATATTAAAGGAAAATTTCATCAATATACATATTTAAAAATTAATCAGTATTTTAAAGAGTTTGCATATAAATGTGTAAATGGGGAAAAATAAAACTCTGTACAATTGTATGTAAATGTGTAACAGAGTTTTCTTCCATTGAAACATTTATAATCTATATTTATGTAAACTCTTTAAAATATACATTTTGATTGAAATTTTGTCAATTATCTCAATCAGATTTATTGTTTTAATTTAAGATTAAAATATAGTTTCAGACTTACCAACACTGATGCGCAACAGTGGAGTTGAAACTGCATTAATCTATAACATATAATAAATATAAACAAATTAAAACAATATGCCCAAAGCAATCAACATTTCAAAAGATTATTTTGTTCATTCAATTTTTTATTTGTCTATAATATTAAACAGATATTTAATTTAAAAAAATTAAATTATATATAATACATTCTCTTGTTAGAAAACATTGTATTTACAGAAAAATCTTCTTTTAGATAATTCTTATAAAATTTAACAGCTATGAAAAAATCTAATTTTCTTTTATAATCTCAGAAACTATGTTAGATTAGCTTTAAAATTATCACATTCAAAAACATTACAAATATTTAATTAAATATTTTAAATATCACGAAACATTTAATTTGCATCAGTCATACAAATACAAAATGCGCATTGAATGCGATCGTTTAGCAAATAAGCAATTACAATTGCAACTGAAAATCAACAATAAATTGTTTACCTATAGTTGTTCCACTAATACCTGATATCCTCCGGGCCTCGTTCAACTCTTCCTCTTAGATCGCGCCATCGATGTACTCTTTATTTTGTCACTCGCGCAAGATTCGCCGCGTTAATTACTTGCACACCGAAACACAAGATCGCGCGATTTTACTTTGTACGACACTCCTGGCAATCACGCCCGGCTATATCCGTATCCAATCGTATCGAGAGAGAAAAACAATTTGAGGGACGTGCGATTCCGCGAAACTCGCCGATTCTCACCCACTCACTGCTGCTTCTTCACGACGCTCACACAAAATTCACTCGCCAAGATGATGATTACTACTAAAATCGTTAAAATATATCGCATGACAACAAGTCGCGTATCATTTGACACTTTGGCGATCTTGATACATTCTATTCGAACGAGTACGCGCGCGCGCGCGCGCGCGCGCGAGAACTTGACGCAACGAGCACATGATGCAAAGCTTCTTACTAGCACGATCATTTCCGTACGACAGTTATTCACGTTATCACGACACTCGTCTGATACAACATTCGGCATTTTCGCCAGCGTATCTGTGCACAAAGAAGTAAATTCGAACTTGGTACGTATACGCGCGAAAAACATGTCCGACTAGCACGAAACAAAAACAAACACGGAAACGGCAGCGGGCAGCACCGACAACGGCGACGGTAGCGCAGAAACGGACATGGAGCAGAGAAAAGCCTGAGAGCGGCCATCTCGGCCTTTTCATGGGACCAATTAATCCTCGTTCGTTAGCGCCACCGGACGTCCATTTTTATACACTTCGTACTGCGTTCACTTTGGCGCTCACAGCGCTTGTAAACTAGAGCTCTATATTATAAGAGTAGTGCAAACGGGGCGCAAACAACTGCAAACAACCGCCATTGTGGACCTAATGGACCCAATGCTGGTTGGCTGAAAAGTGTGGAAACTAGAGTCACTGAACGCTCTTGGATGAGAGACCTATTGGGTCCATAAGTCGTCATCACAGAGGTTTAAAAGGATTGCGCTACTCTTATCAACTTTTATAATATAGAGCTCTAGTTTGTGCACGTTGTGAATTGCGATCAGCATTATCAGCAATGCGCATTGTGCAGTAGCCTTCTAAATTTTAACGTTCGATCACGGCATAAACATACTTGTTTATTTTTGTTGTGATAAAAGATCGAAAATATCAACGGTATCAGTTATAAGTGCTTCACTAATCTCCGATTCGTGCTCGATTGCTTCATATTGAGACATTCTTTATACACGTAGTGTATCCGTTCTTTACCATTTCTTGGTAAATAATCAATTACTAAGCACATATATCTTTAATTTTTTTAAAAATATTGGAATTGATTATGGGTAATCGGCTAAAATCAATAGATGAATATTATAATAATTTGGTATATCACTTACCTCGAGAAACTACCGCGTTTCTTGATAATGTGGAGGCCAACAAACACGTGAGTATGAACATATACAATATGCATATATGAATGTAACATTAATAAATTATGAAAATTTATATTCATAAGCAAACACCTTAATCTGTATTCGTAAAACATGTAATATTAATTACTACATATATTTTTAGAAAGCACTAACGGAAATATCAGCTTTAGCCAAAGAAATAAAAGTTACAGATGTTGATAACTTCTCACAGAGGTAAGCCAATATACCTTTAAAAGGCATATAAATAGCATCCCGAAAATATGAAAATTCACACATGTCAGTTTTTTTATTGTGTATTTACAGATTTTTTATAACAGCATCTATAATTGAAAAAAATTTGTCCCTTTTCAAATCTGTTTGTGAACATGTGGATGTAATTGCTACCATTATCGAATACTTGAAGCATTTTGGTGCAAGGTTTATGTTTGATAGTAAATATGGTAATATTATCTTTGTAATTGAAAAAATATATTGACATTCTGCTGTTCAAGCAAATATTTAGTTCGTGAATGACAATTAGTACACAGAAACATATTTATATTCTGTTTTAAACATTTTATTTTTTTTAGATGAAAATTATAAGAATTATGATGAAATTTTATCAATACTAATTACAATTCTAAACCTATGTGAAGAATATAAGATGAAATTTTTTTTGGGAGATGCCATCATGTAACTATTAAAGATTGTTTATTATGTTCTTAAATATATTAACTAATTGTCACTTATATTTCTTGTATTCAAATTAATATTGTCATCAATTTCATAAACAAATTATTTTTGTATCTTAGCAAGAATTCTGTACTGGAAAAATCAATTCGATGTGATCAAATTCTTGCAAATTCAATGCAGTTGACACGTAAGTTATAAGTAAAAGTAACAAGTATAGGTACTAGTGAATTATAAATAAAGTTATAAGAGAAACATAGTAATTATAATAAAAATTTGTTTTTCTTTTAATCAAGATATTAAATATTTTATACAGGTTACAATGAAATGATAATTCTAGGAGATTCAGATTTGTATGCAGTTATTAGTTACTTCAGATATAGAAAATCTGTTCTGAACTCCTTAAACAAAATTTGGATCCAAGAATCAATAAGAGCAAAATTTTTGTGGCTTATAAAGGAATATTGGCCTGTGACATTCATACATTCCGGTGACATTCATACATTTCGAACAAAAAATGAGCTATTTACAGCCAGTATATCTGATCACATAAACATAATATCCATATGGACAGAAGATATTGTATTTGCCAAAAATTTAGCAATGCACTACATTTCTTTAAATGTACAGCATTTCAGTTGTATGATATAGTATTGCTTTTGAAATTTTTTCAATTGTTATTAATATTATTTATGTTTTTGACTATTTAGAGAGATATTCTTTTCATAAATACACACATGGACTTCTATGGTGGTATTGTGATTTTGCAATATACAAAAACAGATGATATACTGTATAAATTGCCTTTGATAAAAGATGCTTCAATATATAAGTCTCTTGATGATTGTGCAAAAAAACTAAGTGTGCAAATAAATGTAATTTACAATTTATTTTATGATGGTATGTGGCAACGACCTGTAAAAGATACATATTGGATACATAACGATTATCAATGGGCAAATGCAACAAGGTATAGATATGTATTTTCTTGATTTGGTGTTTGATAAAATTCATATATGAAATTGACTATTTTATTAATATATTATAATTATAGTGACGATATTAACAGATGCGTTAATTCAGCTAGAAAAGGATTCAAAACTTGGAGTACTCAATCAGTTGCTTATAGAATGAAAATATTATCCAAATTTGTATCTATGTTAGAATACAACGGGTACGTATTGTGTATTAAATTTTTAGCAAGTTTTTATATATTTTTATAGTATCTTTATATTACCGCATTTAATTGTTCTTAACGATAATTTTACCGACTGGTTTCTTCTTATTTTTAGTAAATCTGAATTAGTAGATGTAATATCAATATGGATAAAATTCTCAAGTGTCTATGAAAATTCCTTATTTTGCCCACAAAGAGAAAAATTGGAAGTAACGAAAATTCGTTACCCAAAAGGCGTTATCATTTTGAAGGAGAAAGATGAAACTATGTTATTCCGTCGACTGACGCAAATTTTAACCGTTGGCAATTCTGTTATTGTAATATGCGATACAAATTTCTGTAGTCTGGCACCCTATTGTAACATGCTTTCAGCATCTGAGATACCTCCAGGTGTTGTTAATTTGTTATCAAGTGAAACTATAAAGGAGTTGGAATTATCTCTGTGTGGAATGGACTATGCAAGCTATGAAAAACTGCTTTTCTCAGAAAACAGCCTCGAGGAGATATACAGAAAGCTTACTAAACCTAAGCATATTATATTACCTCTTAAATAACATGTAAGAATCTATTGTTTGTAATATTCTAAAATTTGGATACACATATAAACATTTTATAAGTATAAATTTATTTTCACATTTATTTTAAGTTTCCATTATCCATCCATCAATTCTTTAGAATAAATTTGATAACTAATTCAAGATTATTTAAAAGGATTACGGGATCTTGTGATCTATTAAAAAATTTTTTCAGTGTTACAAATTTTGTCGGTAAAATGCCAACAGAAATATAAGAAAATTTGCAACAGCATACGACAATGGATTGACGACAAAAATCAAAAAGAATCTCATTCTGTAATTAAATGATATATTTCATTACAATGTCTGAAATAATCAACTTTGCTTGATTTATGCTGTCAATCTACTGTTAAACTACTGAAACACCTAATTGAGTCTACTGAAATATCTAATCGAATCTGCTACTAATCTGTTGGCGTAACATTAATATTTTGCACATTATATTCAGAATATGTCTTGTATTTTCATTCTCAATTTACACAAGTATGCAGACATTTAAAGAATTAATCGCAATATTTTTGTCATAAAAATAACTCATATTTTCAGTAGCAAACTATTCATACTGCTAAAATAAGCATTATGTATTATATTCACAATAATTAAAAAAAATATTTTCTTTATATATTATCTAAAGCTCGTTCATGAATTGTACTATACATTTCATTGGTATCGTATAAATGGAAGTATATGAGGCTTTAAAAAAGATAGATTTATAAAAGTTTTCGTAAGTAAATATATATATCTTTTGTTGTTTGTACTTAAAAGATCACTTCATATATGTGTAAAAGATACAATTAAATATACGTATAAATCTGTACGATATTTAATATTGTCCATATATATATAAACATATGTGTGTATATATATATATATATATATATATATATATA
>QKQZ01050028.1:0-17111 GCA_003595255.1 Solenopsis fugax
ATATGGGGCTTAGTTTTTGAGATATTTTGCTGTCCAAGTTAAAATGGGACACCCTGATATATATATAATCAAATTGCTTGTTTTTATTCAATACTAACAAAAAATATTAAAATCTTTCAAAAATCTATTTAAAAGTCGATAAAAGTAGAAGTGTCTGATTTGGACCAGGCAGTGGTCCGATTGGGAACCAGTAGTTCCAAATCGGACTCGAAAAAGCGTTTTTAGATTTTCTATTATTGTTCAACAAAGATGAGAAATACATCAAAATGGTCTGAAGCAAAAATGAAGGGAATTAAATTATCTTTCCAACGGCACCTTCAATTTTACGATCGGATTTTATTTGCATCTTATAGACAGCATAAACTGCAGATTAGCACACAATAATATAAATATAAGAGGTGTAAGGATGTGCTGTAGAGGTAGCACCTTTTACCACAACGGTTGTATCAGATGGAACAAAAGGACATTAAGAAAATGAAGAGTCGGTTGTCTGGAGAGGGGATACCCCCTCATTTATCTCATCCCCTTTGGGGTCAGGTTCGGGGACTTTGGTCAAAGGTGTTGACGCGGGTCCGTCTAAGAGTAATTTCGGTACCTTACACTTCGATATCTTACACTTTATTCCTATGAATTGTAAAACTATCCAATTTGCAGACGATGTAGCAATCGTGTGTTCAGACAGCTCTATAGACGTGATTGAATCATCTCTTAAAACTGCTTTCAAACAAGTCTACTCCGGATCGAGAAATAAAAAGCAGAATTGAGCAGGCACGTGCAGTGTTTCGCAAAATGAGAGCGACTCTCTGCGACGACGACCTCAATTTGAAACTCCGACAAAGAATGGTCAAATACTACATCTGGTCCACTCTCCTATACGGAATAGAGACTTGGACATTCAAAGTGGCCACGATAAATCGCCTTTTTTTTATAGTTGGGAAACCCTTTATGGGTCCCCGCGCCTCTGAGGAGGGAACGCGGGGTATGTGGGAGTCCCGGCCTACCGGGCCGGTGTACCCACTAAAACCCAACTTTTTCCGGCGTCTGGGCTAAGGACTGACCACGGGATCGGGCTGAGCATGCACCGCGGAACGATGAATCGCCTGGAGGCTTTTTAGATGTGGCTTTTTTTTTTAAAGAGGGAAAAATATCATTGATGGACGGCCCCGGTTCCTGCCAAAATACCCGGGGACTGTGCGGGACTCGAAAGGATCCCGGACCCTCCCAGATCAGACCTGGCCCGAAAGGAATCCGTTCACCCCCCAATACCCGCTAAAAACCACCTCTGAAGACATAAGACCTAAACACTAAGATGAAGTCAGTGAAAGGGAGGTCATCCCGGAACCGCTGGGGAGCATTTCATCAGGGTTGAAAAACATTATCTTTTTCTTATCACTCTCACTTCGATAATATGCAGACCGTGTAAAAAAATTTCTTTATTGATTTCAGGGCTATAAATTAAGGAAAAATTTTTCTAAAAATGGCGCCAAGACGATTAAAGAGTAAAGAAAATGATAAAGAGAATACAGTAAAAAACATTAAAAACGAACTACAAACATCAAGTGGTCCCACTTTTAGATGTGGCAGAAGGATGCTGAGGATTTCATGGACACATAGGGCATCGTATTGCGAAGAGCTAACACCCACCGAGAACGGCTCAATACCATCAAAGACAGAAAGATGGCGTACCTAGGACACACACTGAGAGGCAATAAATATCATCTCTTACAACTAATAATGAAAGGTAGAATTGAGAGAAGACGAAGAGTAGGGAGAAGGCAAAAAGTCCGTTTGGGGCCGCTTACGTGTTTGGACGTGTTCGTCGGTTACTAATATTTTTGTAACCGTCGATTGCATCACAATCGGCCTGCCGGGACGACTGCTGTCTTGATTTCCTATTACTGAATCTGAGTTGTGGCCATATTATCAGAATTTCTTATCTTAAATTTTGAATTTCGATTTTGTTTCTGTGTTTAACTAATGACTTTGAAGGATGAGGCCGTAACGTCCTCGGTGTGAAAATGGGAGCAGGTGCCAATATTGTCTAAAAAGAAGAAAAAGAAGAACGCAGCTCTCCTGGCTGCGGAATATACGAGCGTGGACCGGCATCCAGGGCGCGGGAGAGTTATTTAGAGCGGCTGAAGATAGATAAGGTTTTGCCATAATGATCGCCAACGTCTGAGGGATCAGGCACGGCATGTGAAGAACAAGAAGAAGAAGGTAAATAGGTTGACGAAATAAATGCGTGGAGAAAAACCGAGTTGAAAGACCACCTAATCAATGCAGCCAGAAGTAGAAATAATTTAAATGACTTTTTAGTATCGCTTGCACTTCGTATTTCTATGAGCATGTGGGAACACGAGTGCGATGCGTATGCGCGGCAATTAAAATCGAAACAGCCAGAAAAAGCGGTGTCATATTATCTAAGTATAAGCAGCATTAAGAAAACCTTAAAAGTATTTTTAGATGCTGAAATGTTTAAGGAAGTTAATGCAGTTGGAAGATTGAATTTGGATCCGGGGATAAGTTTCTAGATAAAATATTAAAAGACTGGGTGAAATGAGCTGAAAAAAATAATCAATTTGAACAAGCAGCTCAACGCTATGCAAAGTTGAAACACTTTAAAGAAGCAGCAATATTGGCTTCGACTACAAATCGGGTGCCTGCGCTAAAGACGCGGGTAAATTTATAAATGAAGTGTTTCATAGTAAAATCTCTAATAAGAAAGCTATATTAAAGGAACAAAAAGTTTTCTTGTAAGTAATTACCTATGTTAGATACAATAGTCAATCTTGTGATATTAGTTATTATATTATTATTATTAGTACTAATCACGTTATTGCCAAGTTCTCCCTGGAGGCTTATTTTTATTCCCAGATCCTGTGGGAAGGGGGGAGGCTGTCCCGGGAGATCAGTGAAGGCATCTGTGGCTTTTGAGGATTCTGGATGAAATTGAAGATATACTGCTGTTAAAGAAGGAAAATAATAATCAGGAAAGTGCCAAAGTACTGATTAACCTAGTTAATTTCGTGGTACTTTGCTTTTGAGGCAAGCGGAAAATCAAAGGCCAATAAGAAGAAGAAGAGGCAGCAAAGATTCTTTCATGTCGAAAAAGCTTGATCTGTTTAAAGATAGCGTCATAATTAACGTTTTCAAGCGGTGATGAGGAATATAGTATATCTTTAGCTGTAGAAGCAATGAAACGTCCGACTTATCCCACTCTCCCTTATTCATGTCGATTTTTCAAGATGTTCTCTTAACATCATTTGTTGTTACACAATAAATATTACCACACTGAGAAAAAAAGCTGTTGACTTGACTAAGTTTTTCAACTTGATTGAATTTCTTCAGTTCAAGTATTTACGTATTTAATTATATATATGTAATTAAATGTATATGTAGTTAAATTAAATATATAAATACTTAAATTATAGTTCAAGTATTTTATATATTTAAGTCAAAAACATAAATAGTTGAACTAAAAACATTTAATGGAGTTGAAAAATTTAATCAAGTTAATAGCATTTTTTCTCAGTGCATGTGCCTCGGTGATCGAAGTGGCTAAGATGCATTCATGCGGGCATCTTAGAGATCTAGGTTCAAATCCTGATAATATTCTTTTATTCTTCGCAATAGATTCTTAACTTTTTCCGAGGAATAATCTTAGAGATGCTGATTAACATCAGTAATATTAAATTGATTGTTAAGTTAATTCTGTGATATTATTTTTCTGATTCAATTTAAAAGCTGTGTTTGAACAACCTAACATAAAGGTACATTCGAAAGAATTAGAAAATGTATTTAAAATCACACAAGAAACATTATTTTCAAACTAAAATCTTGCTATGACCATATACTTGGTCTTTTCTCGATTTTAATTATATTATACAAATCGTGATCTTATTCTAATATTAATTAATGAAAAAAATTAAATTATGAAAATTATTTTACGACAAGATTAAACACTCATTAACCAATGCCTGGTTCATACGTTATTCCCTAGGAGGAATAAAAAATTTAAAAAAAGAGAAACTTAAAGTATTACAACTAGCAGAAGGATTAAAAGAAGTTGAAACTTGTTTCTAGCAACGAAATATGGCTTTTATATTTCCTTAGCCCAACTGTGTACGAGCACTTAAATAGTACATTGCAAATAGTGAAAATTTGGTTGCGGTCAACAATATTAGAAAATCACCTCAATGAATTACGTATGCTAAATACATAGAAAAAATGTGTTCGCAATAAAAAAGAAAAAATTAAGTTCACTGAAGATCCTCGAAAAACTGGCTTTAATATAAATGTTTTGATAAATTTTGTGTAAAAATAAATTGTCTCTCCCCTCACCCCGCCCTCCGCCCGACTAAAATTCTTATGCCTATGACGTCATTCAGAGCCCTAATTCTTACTTGAGGAATTCTAATTTTACCTATTGCGATTTCCGCGAAATAAATTTAATGGATTGAAATTCTGTTCCGCTTTTTAAAAATGGTACACTAGCGCCGCACGAGTATCGCGACTCGCAAAGCGAAAGGTAAAGCGTGATGAAGATATACAAATGTACGAATGCGACGGACCAGCGGAGATCCGATATATTTTCATTTAACCCCTCACGAATTGCACGCGCATGCACGTCGGGGAGATTTCGGAAGATTTCGAGATACCGTGGGAACACCGGGACTTTACCGGAAGATATTATAATCCTTTTCTTCCACGCGCGCGCGCGGATAAACGCGGGGGAGTAAGACAAATGACGACGGGCGCAGTGGTGACGGCAGTGGCGGCGGCGGCGGAGGGTAAACAGTTACGGGGAGGAATATGCCGTGCTTATTCAAATCGCCGACAGATAAAATCTGCGAGCGTGCGTCGCGTTCGTTATTGCGGCGGAATCGCCCCTCGGCGGGGTACTTCCCCTTCGCCGCGTCAATTGTGCGCCCCGCGTATTTTAGACATCGTGAAGGCTACCCCCTTAACTCTGTCTGGCATCACCGGGCGCATCTCGGGACTGCCGCTGCCAATAAACTTTTAAAAGCTATCGCCGTTTATCCTGGCACGGAGAGAGGGAAGAGAAGAACTTAGCGCGTCTTAACGTTCTGCGCTGCTCTGACGCGGCGACGTTTTAAAATCCAGAATTTCGCGAGCCCCGTTCGACTTACCGATCTTCTCCGCCTCCCACACTGTGTCTGGAAGTTTCGTCCCTAAAGTTTCCGGGAAAATCAGAGACAGGAGGCCCGCAATCATGCCCATGGACCCAAACAGGATGAGTGGCAACGAAGGCATTATTTGCGCCTGTAAACGTGAATGAGGGCACATATAATTAGCGAGTAGAACGTTTGAGATGTATATTTAATTTGTGCAACGATCTTGCCGATAAATTTGAAGATTAGAATTCAATCAGAACTAAATGAATTAAAATTAAGATTATTTGCAGGGTTACTTTTTTCAGTAATGATCTTCGACAACAATTATTTTTTTGTCTGTAATGATAACGATAACATCGATATGTTTTTACAGTACACTGTTAGAAATTTCTTAATGATTTTTAATTAACATGTAAAAGAAGCTTGGTTCAAGCCCGTAAATGAAAAGTAATGAATGAAAAGTAATGCAGTATATGAATATTCATTTACAATGTCTTAAATTTTATTAACGTTTGTATTACTTGTTTGTATTAAAAGTATATTAAATACAAACAAGTAATACAAACGTTGATAAAAAATTTCAGTATACTTATATATTTTAATTCACTTAAACTTAATTTCATTAATGTGTACATTAAAAATCATTTCAGTTACGAGTGATTTAAACATCATTTACCATTGTATATTAAAAGTTCATGAAATTTCATGACATTTTTGGCAGTGTAACGAATTTAGGCGTTATTTTTATTGTTCCTTTAGTTTCCTATTTTTTTAATTCAATAAATACGTGTAACTATTCAAAGCTCAGAAATTGTCAGATCAAAGATTACGTACAATAAATGCAATTATAAGTTTCATTTATTTTCATATTACAAATTTTAAATGTTTAAAAATATTTTGTATATTTATATTTTATATTTATATTTTAGGCTGTAATTCGATATTCATTGCCAGTAATCTCTTTGAAAATCTACTTAACATGAACTATAGATTTTTAATATTGGCAATGAATATCGGAATACATTCTCAATAACAATATTAAGGTTTAAAAATAATGAAAATTTTTGATAAAATTTGCATTTGTGAATTATCTAAATTTCTATAAAAATAAGTATACTAAAAAATAAATTTATTAATATAAAGCATGAAAAAATTATATTAGATAAGTTTAATGTAAAGTTTGCTGCATAGAGACTACGCTGTTAAAAAACGGCAGCAGAATTTAATTCAAAAAAACAAAATGGTATTCCACAACCCCCTCCATTTCTCTAATGATAACGCATTATTTTTATGAAGTAACGTTTCCCGACTTTGGTTATTTGACTGGTTGAATTTTAAACTTTAGTTCGTAATCCTTAATCTCAACATATACTCTGATTTAAAGTAAAAGTTTGAATTGTTAAAATCAATCTAAAATTATAGAAGACTATTTATCGATTCGCAAATCTGAACGATATTCGCGACGGTGCGGCGCAGCGCGGCGCGGCGCAACGCTATCGAAGCACAATTCGTGAAACGCGCGTCGAGAGAGATCATCTGTTCAATTGCAACGCGTGTCAGTTGACTCACCAGAAGAGGCGTTTGCGGCGATAAGATTGACCCGACGCGGCCGGTCATGCTGCAAATTCCGAGCAGGGAATGCCTGAGCGTCGTCGGGAACAGCTCCGCCGTGTAGACGTAGACGGTGGCGAACGCCATGGTGATACACAGCTTCCCGCCCATGTATAAAAGTAAAGGCCCGTAACTCCAGGCTCCTGGAACAGAGCGGCGATAAATCACCGGGATCGCGCGCCGTGGCGTAGCGGCCCATTATAACCGACATAATTACGTGAACAACACGGTCGCGACTAAGCCGAACGACGCCGGCACGTAGCGTCGTCTCAGCGCGCTTTTTGCCCTCAGATCCGGATTACACACGTAATATGCAACGTGGCGTATCACACATTTGCAGCTTATATATTATATTTTCGCCCGATTATAACTCGTATCCGTGCGCGCGCGATTAAACCTCGCGATTCCAACGAGAACACGCGCGAATACAGGAATCGTAGATCGCTGAGAAGAGGATAAAAAAAAAAGATTTCGCGCAGTTTAAAGTAACAGCTCCAAATGCGCGCCTCCGTTTTTCTCACGTCGATAAGACATAATCTTACAAGGGAACACAAGTGTGATAAAAGTAAGACATATATTTTTGCCCCCTTAAGAGTGCGTTCTCGCACGTTAAGAGGGTGAAACACCCCTTCGATAAAAATCAGTTATTTTCTTTCGAAGCGAATATCGTGAAAATTATGAGATAGAAAAAATTGTTTAATGAAAGTTGAATGCTTTCAAGAATAGTTTATAATAACGATAAAAAATCTTATTTAATAATTAATAACTTTTTTAAATTAAAATTTTTTTTATTGTAAAAATTTCTATTATTATTATTATAAAGACTCTTAAAACCATTCAATTTTTATTTAAACATTTTTTTCTATCTCTTATAATTTCAACAATATTCGCTTCGGAAAAAAAACTAATTTTCTTCAAAGAAACGTTTTATGTGCAAGAACATATTTATAAAAAAAATACATCTTTTCTTTTTGTCTATATTTTAATTATTAAAATTAAAATTTAGTATATCTAAAACTAAAATACACTAACATTTCTATACTTATTCACACATTCATTCATGATGATGCGAGAACATGTGGTATTAATGAGTATGAGAGGAAACAGCGTTGTTTCAAAAATTTTGTTCTCTTACTTTTTTTCGCATGTTACGTTCTATCCTCTCTTACACAAAAATGAATGGGATAAGCACTTAAATAGCTCGATGAAAGGAATACACGGTACAGCGAGGTGCACATCGTCGGCATTGTATTTAAAAAAATACTCCCGAAATTCCCTCCTCGCAAAAATTTCTCTAGCGTAAACTCGATTCAACGGCTTTTCATAAGCGACCCACAAAACGAGGATCCATCCCTGTCTGAGAAACCCTCTCTCCCTCCTTTTTTTATCTCTTTACCTGTCGGTACGAACTGGATTGCGAGGCAGAACGCCCCGC
Organism: Solenopsis fugax; assembly: GCA_003595255.1. Taxonomy (NCBI): domain Eukaryota; kingdom Metazoa; phylum Arthropoda; class Insecta; order Hymenoptera; family Formicidae; genus Solenopsis; species Solenopsis fugax. Next base: position 8,182 of record QKQZ01050028.1, read on the forward strand.
TCAGCAGGAACGCGCCGGAGAGCGTTGGTTTACGACCAATGTGATCGGTCAGCACCCAGGCGAGGCAATACGCCGGTATCTCGACCACCGCAACGAGCACGAAATTGATGTACTTATCCCCGGCGAACGACACGGAATTCAACGACAGTCCGTAATAAACGAACGTGTTCGTGAGCCAGCAGAACGAGCAGACTAGCAACCGTATGAGTATCACTGAGCTATGTAGAACCTGCACGATCGGTTTCCTCTCGTCCGATATCACCAGCTCGCTTTTCTGAAAAGTCCCATCAATCTCATAATCGCGCGGATCGTATGCAAACTGTTTTATATTGGCGTTTATAGAGCGATACAAAAGTTGCTGAATGTGTGCTAAAGGTTACGAACGACAGTTGTATTTTAGAGGCACTAAGAGAGACTAACGGCGCAATTTTGCAGATAAGACGTTTTCAATGTCATAATTTACGAGAGAAAAAAAAGATAAGTAGCGTACCATTTCGTTCTTAACTATGTTCATCTCTTTGAATTTACTGATGGCTTCGTCCGTTACTTGCAGGCCGTTCATTTGGGCCATCTTACGATATATTTTCTCCACTTCATTGTGTTTATCCCTTGACAGTAGCCACCTTGAAAACGGTATCGTGTGTTGTGCATGTAGTCATTTCGCAGATAAAAGAATATAAAGAATTCTATCTCTATCGTATATAAAGGTTACTTAATAAATTCCGTTCGATATATATCGCTCACTATAAAAAGTTGTATTGAGGTAGTAAACGATTCCAATTAATCTCTCGATCTTTTAATGCAATTAATTACAATCACCTTGAATTGAATTCGCGATAGCTATTCAAGAAGAATCGATTGCGCACAGTAATCCAATAAATTGCAGATAACATTCGCCGATTTGAAATCATGCTAATCGATCGAAAATGACATTCCACCGATACGCGCGAGTGTTCATTAAGATTAAAAGGATTACCTAATTGATTCTGGAACGAGCAGGGGCAGGAGAAGAGCTAGCAATCCCGGCCCGTACACTACTCTAAGAAGCGTTCGCCAAGATCTTAGCCAACTCGCGAGCAATCCCAGCAAGATCTCACCAATGGCAAACATACAGCAGATGATAGTGCTTCCGAATACTCTGTTTTTCACTCCCGCCGTCTCCATTCCTGAAAGTGAACAAGTGTGTAAATTATTACCGAATCACGCATAAGTTAATTACGTTGGAGATACGTGAATCTAATAAACATATTTTATATAACACGCGATATTCTTACATAATATGCAATTTATGTCGGTAATTACTAATACAAAAACGATCATCGAGAAATACATGTGTGTATTCGCGCGACTAATACATTGAGAAAAAAAAGTCGAAATATTAGCAAGCAAATGTTACTTGTGACGTTTCCTTCAATATTTATTGGCTATAAAGAAATTTAATCGTGATGACGAAATATACATTTCCGTAAAATACAATTCATTTCTCTTATTAATTGATTTATTTGCTAGGAATAAAATTTTATTTTGCCATATTTAATAAAATAAAGATTTATTTTAATGAGATAAATCCAGACAGCACGCTTGTCCGAAATTGGGACACATGACGTCTTATGATATGATATCCAAGACCGGCCATGTTCAGGTAAATTTGTCGAGTCAACTGGAACGTATATACCGTATTTGCGATAACTGTGCAGCTTTGTCATCTAGACTCGACAAGCGTGCTTGTGCAAACATATATGTACAGCTTAAAAGTAATTACGTGAACATACACGCTGAGAAAAAGAAGTTGTTAAATTAAATTGATTAACTTTTACAACTTGATTAAATTTCTTTAATTCAAGTATTTATGTATTTAACTCAAATACATAAAATACTTGAACTTTAATTTAAACATTTGCATATTTAATTTAATCTATATATTTAATTTATAAATGCATAAATATTTGAAATAAAGAAATTTAATCAAATTGAAATTTTAGTCAAGTTAACAACTTTTTTTTCTTAGTACAGCAAAGATTGCTCTTCAGCTGAAATTAAAAGTCTAACAATGGCAATAAAAAAACGATTGAGAAGCAATTGTTTTATAAGAACAAAAAATAAGTGTAGAGTTATTTACTAAGTAAAAATTTGACTCTTTTCATATAATATTATTATTAACATTAATTAAAAAAATCCCAATATATAAAATTGTTTTACACTTCAAAGTAATCTCGAATCTCTTGAGATCGTCTGCGATCGATAAATTGAATTAATCGCAGATGCTAATAATGATATTCCGATAAGCAACCTGAATGATAAGTATGTTATCGATAAATTAATCACCGATTCAGAAAAAGTACACTGCTCCTGCAACTTTCCGAACCGCCTCGCGTACGCAGACATTAAGCGAAATTAAATATTTTTTTCCGCCTATTCATTTTCCACAAGTACAATCTCGAAGAATTTCCGGGCGAAAGCTCATTATCCTTCGCACGGTTCGTTAGTTTTACATTTCTCGTGAATGTTTTGTCACAGAATATATTTTCATAGAAATCTAAATGCGTGTCGCATAAAGCTGCAGCTATAATTTTAATAAACGACTAAATAAACACGTGCTAAATCCAGAATAAATAACTCGAAAATATCTGCGTTACGCGCGTGTCGCGTATTTGCATTCCAAACGCGAGTAAAGAGCATTGCGTCGAGAATACGCTCCGCCGCCCGCGAACACTCGTAATAGGGCAGGAACGGCATAACGCTTACAGGTGTTCGCATATTTTTTGCCCTCTCCCTTCCAAGCATATTTATTGTCCCGTTATTAACGCACCTAAAATAAATCCCGCGCTGTAAATTCCAGCCGCCATGGTGGCATCGAGGAATTCGAATGCGAGAAACATCCAATAATTCACGGAGAAGGAATGTATCAAGCCACTGACTCCAGACAGAGACGTCGCCAGCGTCAAAAGGGTTCGTCTCCCGTACCTGGAAATAAAAGAATGAACGCGGATGTGTATATATCTCCCCTTGTCCCGGCAAAGCGCATTTCTGCCATGCCGCAATGCCAAGTTCCACCGCGAATATCGCGTGACACGCCACGTTTTCTTATATCGAGAATCCGTGAAATCGACGAGCTGTAGAAACATTGTTACATTACAGATCATCCGCATTATTTCGCATTACGTAAAACTATACATGTCCTTTTAGCTAAGAATTTAATCTCGTAACAGATCGGCGATTTATCCGCCGAGAAATATAAAGAAACGCGCAACGAGAGAAATACTTCGCGATACACCTGATTATCCATACGAGCGTGTCTAACGCGCTTGCAAGGAGAAAAGGATGTAAAAATAACTGTAATGAATTTTTAGACCTTCTAGTACAGCAGTTATTATTAGTAGTTATTGTTAGAAGGAAAAAAATAGCGTAACTGAATTAACTTTATCATGTGCGAGGATGCACTGAGAAAAAAAAAATTTGTTGTAGAACTAAAATATGTAGTCCGCAACGTACAACTAAATATTGAGTTTATTTAGTTAATTATTGATTAAAAATGTTGATTAAAGATGTTAATGATTGAAATTAATGAACTAGATCTTTTCTCTGCAACTAAATTGTTGAATCAACCGAATGTTTATATGGAAAGAATGATTTTGCCAAGATATCTAAAAATTTAACTAGATACAGATCTGAAAATAGTTTTATTGGATCATTAAAATAATTACGATGGACGTTCAAGGTTGATGTGTAATGCTACAAAAAGTTTTGACATTCTACAATAGTAATCAGCTTAAACGTTCTACGTAATTATTTTGACAGTCTGACAAAATTATTTTCAGATCTGTATTTAGCTACATTTTTAAATACTTTACGAACTGAACGTATCGAACTAAATATTTTAGTTTTTCAACAAATTTTTTCTCAGTGTGTCGTCTTTTACAAGTTACAGTGCCATAGTTAATTTAATTACAAGAATAATTCTAAATTTTATTACGTAATAACTAATAGTTAAATTAACTGCCGTTAAATATAAATTTAGAATTATATTCTTTCTCCTTAAGAGCATGAAGACATAAATAGAACGAAAATGACGACGGCATCGTCATCCGCGGTGAATGTTGCGGAATATTTCGTACGAAGTTAATTAATTAAAACCCCGGGGATATTGAGCTGATCTCTCACCTGTCAGATATGTATCCAGCGAACATCAAGCCGACGAATTGACCGGTGTTCTGTATCGTGCCGACCAACGTGAGCTTCCATCGATTAGCGTCGCAGGTAAAGCCCCACTGCGTCGAGATAAGCGTAGAAAAAAAGGAAAAAGAAAATGAATCTACCGCTAAATCTCGGCTGGTAGAAAATACGCGCCGATTACGCGCCGGCCACATTACCTCATCGAGTATCGTACGCTCATCCGGATCGTAAACCCAAGCATCGCAGTCGCGGGTGACGTTGGTGAACGACGTTTCCGTACACGTATCCGGATGATCATCTCGCACCGCGTAACGCGTACAACCGGAAATGACCCCGTCGATTTTCGGCGCGGAAGCGTTGATCCACGGCGGTTCGAACGTCGTGTTTCCCGGAAGCTCGCATTCCGGCACGAAACATCTGCATTTAAACAATTGCTTTTCTTTTTGCTCAATTCTCTCACGGCTTAAAGCTCGACCCCCCGTATATAAATACGCGGCTTGAATTATGTATCTCGATTGCGTGTGCATAAGTAAATGTTTAAATAATTAACAAAGATGCACATATACGCGTACCTATATTTGATCTCGCCCGCAGTAAATATGTAAGAAAGCGTGAATCCTGCCGATAGTATCAACGGTACGCTTAGAAATGCGAACATCACTACCTGGTACAACCCAAATTTATCTAGGTCATTCCTCGTTGACGGATCATTCGCAGCTCCTAAAAATGAATAAACATTCGTTCTGTGCCTCCCAATAAAAAAATCATAATGGAAAAATCACATCGTGTCATTATGTTAAATTATAATGCACTATTTCGAAATATTAAATCGAACCGATCTGCATTAGGGAAAAAAAATTAGTGCCTTCAGCAAAAGCTGAAGTTGAGGTACTTTTTAACAGCAATCAAACATTTTGTTTTATGTAACAAAATACATGTAAATGAAAAATATTTAACTATACTAATTACTTTTGTCCGGTATATTTTAACCAAATTATTGTCACAACAAAATAATTTTCCTAGTGTGTTTTTCATACGAGGCTTATGAAAACAAATAAATGAGTCAGGTGTATAATCTGCGCTTCTCGATTAAGGGATCATAACAGGAAGTCGCATTATGTCCTCATGTTAAATCAATTTGCGTTGGAGTAAAGTGTAGTATTAAATCAATTAAAAAATATGTCTATTTATCAAATAAAGCTTATTAAAAACACGATGAAAAGATTACGCAATTATCAAATTGTATCATCTCGTAATTACATACTTATAAGCGTTTAGAAAATAGCAAATTATGTAATATTGAATAATTAGAGTCTGTGCACAATTACAGCGTAATCTCCGACGTCTCTTTAACAAGCTAGCGTTGTACGTGTCCATTGTACGTGTGTATATACATGTACACTTAGTAATTTAATACCACTGCTAAGCAGTGATACTTAAACAACACTAACTGGAAGAATAATCCGGCTGGAAATATAAGCCCACCTTAATCGTCTCTTCAAACGGCTGACTGTGTGCATAAGACTTCGTACAATTTGTCTGTGTTATGCAAGATAGAAACCGGGCAACATTTATCACTAATTCGTGCAAATGCCTTCGAAATTTAAAGAATGAAAACTAAGATTTTCGATTTAACTCGCGAGAAAATATTAATCAATTTTATATAGATAAAGCTTTTTCTGAACGTCATGTAGAAAAAAGTAACTTTAGAAATATATTTTAGTAAACTATTAGGTGAGTGCAAGTTTTCAATGAATGTAAATAACATTTTTTTTTAATGTCGAAAAACTCTCGATCTATCAATATTTAATTTATCAATAACTTCTGTCGAAATTCGTGAGTTTGCATCCACTAAACTGTGCATCGTCAATAAATTGACTGTATTGCCATCGCCAATATTAGAAGACCATCCAGAACGTGATTTATCTTTGAGGTTGAATCATCTCGTTTAAATTTAGCGAACCATCTTACACATTGAAATTGACACAGCATTCTTCCCAAATACATCACAAATGCTTTTTTTCCACTATTTCGAATATTTGTTTCTCTCCGAAATTGATATATCATTAATGCACGTACATTGAGAAAAAAAAGTTAATTATAGACTTACATCTATAAAATAAGTTACACTGATGATCTAAATATATGCAATTAACATATCGTAAGACATTAATATACGGTTTAAAAGAATTATAACTCTCAATTATAAGTAGAGATGTGAAATTGTTCAATTGTGACAAAACGCCATCGTATTCACACTAATATGCAAAATGTAGCCGCAGGAGCTGGAAAAATCTGTTTTGCAATTGTAATAGGGGATTGAATAGATTGAAAAAGACCGAGTCAGGTTGAAACTAGTTTCGCGACCGTTATATGAATAAATGTTACATAGTATAAGATGAAATATTATTTACATCCTTATTGTGCTCGTCCTTGGCCTTTTTGAATAATATATTATTTTAAAAAATACTAAATTTTTCAGTTCAGTCTTGATTAAATTTCTTCAGTTCAAGTATTTATGTATTTAAGTGAAATAACCTTTGTAATTAAATTAAATGTATAAATGCTTAAATTGAACTTCAAATATTTTACGTATTTAAGTTTCAGTGTAGCTCAATTTCATTTTTATTTAAAAGTACCATAACTTACACGAATTTAGCCAATTCCTTTTCTAAACAATAGTTGATAGTTGCCTTTTTATGTATAAGGGAGAGTGGGGTAAATCGGACCTGTTTGCAGTTTTTGCTCTCTATAAGGTGCAAATAAAGTTTGATCGTAAAAACAAAGGTATCATTAGAAAGATAATTTAATTCCCTTCATTTTTGCTTGAAATCATTTTGACGTATCTCTCACCTGTGTTGAGCTATAATGGAAAATGTAAAAACGCTTTTCAGTCCGATTTGGAACTATTGGTTCCAAATCGGACACTTCCACTTTTATTGACTTTTAAATAGAATTTTAAAAGATTTTAATGTATTTTATTTAGTATTGAAAACGAATAATTTGACCGTAAAAAATAAAAATTTTGTGTAAATAGAATAAATTAGTGACAGTTTATATAATTAGACGTTTCCCGGTCATGTTATGAAATTGTTATTATATAATTAGAGTTGAAATTAATAAAATTCAATTATTCCGAGTCTGATGACTTACAATATTTTACTAATTTAACATTTCTAAGATCAGATTTGGTCGGCCGATCACCAGTGCTATCAGTGATGCTATCAGTGATGATCAGGTTGCAATTCCGATATAAAAATTCGATTTGGACACGAGTTCTTTTGAACTTTGGAATAAATTTTACAATAAACCGCAAAAGTGATCACGATTAATATTTTTGAATTCTACACCCTTTAATTATCTTAAATCAATTACCTTTCAAAATTTTAGTACCTTTTAAATAATGATTTACAAGGATCTTCTTTTTTAAAAAAAATTTTCGCACGATAGCTGAAAATACATATTCGCGTTTATTCTATGAATGTTATAAGAGGAAACTGTCAAACTACTGTTACGTGTTCGGTGTCTTATAAGGACTTTACATTATAAATGGCACGCAAATCTACTTAACCGTATTCATTCAAATTAAAAAGGTCCTATTTGGAACACGGTCCAATTTAGTCCACTCTCTCCTAATATATTAACATGTCTGCCAATAGTGCAATGAAAAAACATTGGCTACAATATCTACGGAAAATAATTTATAAAACTTTGCACTCATTTAATATATACTTATATATATTAAATATCTTTTTACCATTTCGTCTTAATTTTTTGATCATTATAAATTGGAAGATATGTATTTCAGACATCTCTAATATTTTTACACTTCTCATACGCGAATTCTTATTGTAGCACATTTTTATGGAACGTGGACTCGCTCTCAGTTTACGTTCCGGATTATTCTTCCGATGCAAAGAGAGATCCTTTGCATTTCCATTTTACGATTACGTCAACGTTTTAATATCATTCGCACCATTCTCCAGTCCCGACAGCGGGTCAGCCTCGTCCTTCCTCGAGCAGCACAGCCGCATGCTGTCTTCTTTTACGTCCCGTAAGCTGCAATCATATTCGGAATTTATACCACTTGCCGGGAATCGCCGCCGCGGCGGCCGATCGAAAGTTCAACCTGACGCTTTATGTTTCAAGTTTCCTGGGAACATCGCGCGAATGAAAAATGATGCCAGTCGCGCGCGTCGGACTCGGGCGGGCATTACATAAAGAAACGGGATCAGTTCGCCGCGCGAAGGCGGCTACAGAAAGCTTTTCCCCATAAAAAGCACCGGAGAGAGAGGGAAAAAGAGAGAAAGAGAGAGGAACTGCCCTCGGAAACGACTTCTCCACCGGAGCTATCCGCGGTGGTATATAAACAACGCATGCATATAACGACGATGTTGCAGGTGCTGGAAGTTAGCGGCCCGGCGGCAAATAGCGCAAAAAGTACGGCGCATTAGAAACAGGATTATCAGAGCGTAATAATTATTGAGGAACCGAAAAAGGAAGCGTAAAGCCAGCTGATGTGCGCGACTGCGAAAAGCGACTGCAATGTGCGTTCCGCCGCGCGCGGCGATACGACGCGGAATGATAAAATTGCCTGTGAATCAGGCAAATCGCTTTGTACGGGAGTCTCATCGGTCCGTTCTCGACATTTTAATTTGCGAGAGCAACGCGAAATCATTATGTGTGCACTCAGAAAAAAAATGTAGCATTAGATAGTACAATTGGGGAATTATCTTCTACAAATAATAATACAAATA
>QKQZ01050038.1:0-14419 GCA_003595255.1 Solenopsis fugax
TATATATATACATAACACCTCGCAGATGTTTATTTCGCCCGTTAATTAATCGCATTTCAGCGTTTACGCTTCACGTGGAGTCACTTTGAATTTTCTCTGGTTTTATAACGAGGCGAGCGTGACGAGTTTGGACGAGTTATTCCGCTCACGAGCGGATTCGCGCTCGAGAACGCCTACGTTCCGGGGAAACATTTATTTTCACGAATTATACAACGGAAATAAACTGCGGCGGGCGAGGTATGCGAGAGCTTGCGAAAGAAGAGGCTTCCTCGAAGAACCGGAATAAGCCTACGAAGTGCATATTCGATTAGTCAGCTCGTGTGTGTCCATCGGTGGCGCGCGTCCAATTTTCGGCTGCTGGGTGATATGCTTCCCATCGCGCTTGCACACCCGCCAAGGATCGTCGAGATGAAATTCCTGATCTTCGCGCGTACGAGATAACTTAACGTAACCTTATTATAGGATTTTCCCCAACTACACGAACGCCCCACTTTCCGCTATAACGATCCGTATGAAGCCCCGCGCGGCCGCGAGAGGCGATTGCTCGGGTGCTTATTCTCGTCGTTATTCCTGAATTGGCGAGATTACGCCTATATTAAGAAGCGCATCGAAATACTGTTCGGCTCTGATGACCCGATCGTGACGTGCCGATGGTACTCCAGGCTATTGTAGCGATTTGAATTATTGATACGGTCAAATCGAAAACCAATCGAGCCACTTTCATCAAATTTATGCGAAACAATATACCTCTATTAATTACTTCTCAATTGTATTTTGGTCAAAGCAACGCGAGGAGGGGCTCGTCATAATTTATATTTGGTATTACTCTATCCAAGCTCAACCAATTATTTATACGATAACTCTTCGATTCTGTTAATTGCAAATCTGTATTACTTCGGAATCGCATTTGAATCGTACTCAGAAAAAAGTTGTTAATTTGACTACATTTTTCAATTCCATTTAATTTTTTTCAGTTTAAGCATTTATATATTTAACTTAAATACATAAATACTTGAACCGAAGAGATTCAATCAAGTTGAAAAATTTAGTCAAATTAACAACTTTTTTTTCTCAGTGTAAATTTGATAAAATATGTTTCTTCATTGTAAAAAAGATGTGTTAAAACAGCATATTTTAAGGCATGTTAAAGTGTCTTTACGTTTAATACACAAAGCTCGCAGGTTAAGTTAACAAAATATTAACAAAAAATACATAATAAAGTACATGTGTTTTTTTAATACACGTAAAAAACACGCTTTGTTAATTTGATCTGTCAGTTTAACATGCCTTAAAGCATATTGTTTCAACACATCTTTTTTACAGTGTACTGTAAACAAGTTTTATGGAAAGAAAGCCACTTGTGTGTATATAAAGTATTGTGTGTTTTTAACGTGTTTTTATATTAAAAAACACTATTAATTTAATCTATCAGTTTTGGGTGTTAAAAGTAGAGACACTTTAAGATACCCTAAAGCACCCTAAACTTTAACACATTTCTTTTTGCAGTGTTGCATCCGTATAATACACTACAAAAAAAGATGTGTTAAATCAACATTATTTAAAGAAAAAAAGACGCACTTTTATGTATATAAAATACGTGTATTTTTTTAATACACGTAGGTGTGGTGTAAAAAAGTACACTTTATTAATTTAACTTGCCAGTTTTATATGTTAAAAGTATTTTGGACATTTTAAGTTGCTTTAAAGCATGCTTTAAAGCTGCTTTAAAGCATTATTTTAATACATCTTTCTTTACATCAGTATTCTCTCCATACATCCATTTTATTCTCTTTCTCTTATGAACTGATTCGGAAAACGACAGGTACTGCCGAGCGACGTCGGTCGACGATGATTTACGACGCACGTCGGAGCACTCGGTACAAATTGGTCTGACGCAAATGAAGTTCCTGGTCGCAATTTCTCTCCTTTTGTTCCGAACCGGCCATGCGCGGACAATCACGGCAATTTATGCGTCATGATTCGCGCATTCGGTTCGGAGAAACGATTCGCCGGCCACCGCCGTTGGTCATAGGTCTCCTCGCAGTGTGACATAGGCTAGTCGGGAATGTCGTTAATTCGCGGCGAGATCGGCACGAAGGTCGACGCGCCGCTGTCTCCCGGCCCGTATGGACATTATCATCCGGGAATGACACGACTCGTTAGAGCGTTACACCCATGCGATCGCTATCGAACCGTTAACCGTGAATTTATTCTCCGTAGCGCCCGTCTCGTTCGCACGATGCAACCCTGCCGCCGTTGCGTATACAGGGAGTTTCCTGTAACTCGATCATTTTAGAGATTATCAACATGCTTTTTAATGAGATGGCATATTTTTATTACGTAGTAATAGCCCATAAAAATAAATTCAATCATAATTCAACTATTAAATGTGAATATTTTTAAGTCATCTTGAGGTCAACATACACTATATAGTTGAATTTGTTCTTTTTATGAATTATTACTATACATTATGTTAATAAAAACGTGCCATCTCGTTAAAAAAAACATTAATGGTCTTTAAATTTTGTAAAGTAATAAGCATGAAAAAAAGGCTATTTATATATTTATTCATAATATGTCATAATATTTATTCGTTCGAAACGAACTTTTGTTTTTGGTACTTTTTCGTACACTGATAATAAATATTTATTCGAATAGTACTAATAAAATATTTACTAAATGTAAATATACATTTATTTAGTACAAGAACCACTAATTTACGTAAGTAAATATTTCATTAGTACTATTCAAATAAATATTTATTAAGATTTAGGAAATTTTTATCTCAGTGTAAAATATAAATATAAATACACCAGAGATGTTCTAAATGACCGAGTTACAGGAAACATCTTGTCTTTTTTAAATTTATTTATCGCGATTGTTAAAGAAATAAATACTATCTGTTCTTGATTTCTTTGTAATCGCATAATCAATTGTGTATAAATTTATAATGAAATTAGATTGCACAATCTCCTCGATGAAAATATCATTTATTTTTTGATCGCTTTACAGGATAAAGGTAAAATTCAGATTGTTAAAGTGTTATCTCTCTCTATCGTGAGAAGTCGAGCGAAATTCGCAGAAAAAGTTGAGATTTGGCGGGCGAAGCAATTTCGGCGTGAGAAATAAATATCGTAAACAAAGCGGGACGCTCTGAAAATAATCGCGACACATGATATTATATTTGGCTGGAAAAATGTGTACGATACGGCGGGGTCGGTGCCAAGGCGAGCGGACGACAGAGACTCTCGAAAAATGTCAGGCACGAGGACGCACCGGGGGTTCGCGGAACGGGACCGCGCGGGAATTCGATCGAATGCTGAAGGCGGAATCCCCCACAGCGAGAGAGAGAAAAAAAAAGGGGAAAGAAGATATGGTTTGCGCGCGCGTTGCGTCGTCTCTCACATCGCGGGGCGTGCAGCGCCAGAAATACGCGCGACACGAATTTTAATGCAACAAGGTGAGCCTCGGCGTGCGCGGTAACCTTTGAGGACGCGACGACGACGTCGACGTCGACGACGGGAATCGAAGCCAAGGCAACGCGGGTTTCGCGAAAGACCGAAAAGCTCTCGCTAGTTCAATGCTGTAATAACTCAGAAGCCGGCTATTTTGGTGCGTGTGGGTTTTGCGGAAAAATAAAGCGTATAAAATTAGACCTCGTATGAAGTGTCCGTTTTGGAAGTGCGTAACTTGGCCGGTTTCGCGTCAGATCCAGTGGTCCCCTCTTGCGTAGTCGGAATGTATATATTGTTGATGACGGAACAAGCGAATTCCTTTATTAATCAGCTCTATTTTGGTTTCTCTTCGATAATGTTTCTTCGTACGTGACACGACGGAGCAAGCCGTGGTCGTTTCTCCGAAGACGCGAATAAACGAAGATCGGTGATTCCGGGAAGCCCGGAACAGATCTGCCGGGAGTTACCGCATTCGAGAGAAAAAAANCCAAATTTGTAATTTCAGCTTCCGACCGCGTCCGGCTGGCCGGCCGGCCGGCAGCAACGGCGCGACCCCAAAATTAGGCTCGTGAGAATCAGGGAATTCCACTCCCACGCTTCGACGTGCCGTCCCGGCACAAGAGCGAGAGAGCGTATGGCGCCCTGCCAAAGTGACGTCGAAATCGCGAACAGTGCGCCTCTTCTTTGGTTATCTTATCCGTCTTCCCTCGCTTACCTCGAAGCGACAACGTTTGGCTCATTGCGGAAGCAATTGCGGTTGTTGTGACAAACTTTCCTGGAAGCTCTCCGGCTCGATCTGCTTGCACATCGTAAAAACGTGCAATTCTTTGGATAATTGATTCCGTAGAAACGATAAATGTCTCGTATAAGTTCATTTCATAAATTATTTGCCTTGGGTATATGCAAGCTTAACTATATAGAGGACGTTTCAAAGTGTAGGAATTAATATCAAGATAATTGTTTGTGTGTGATGAGTGTTTCTTGTCATTTAGTTGTGAATTATTTAATAAATCTATAACAAATATAGATAAATATAAATATAATTTTTGTTGAGTGAGAGGGAGAGAGAGAATGTTAAAATAAAAGCAAAATTAAGGTGCAAAATACAGAAGAAAAAAAAAAGATATAAAAAAATAACAGAATTAGAAATGTAAAATAAAAAGAAAAATAAAAATAATGATAAAAATACAGAAAATAAAAAGTAATGCGAGTGAAGACATATATGAGAATAAAAATTACAATGAGACATAAGATGTATAATAATAAAATAATCGAGACTCGTGAAATTGTCAAATTAACAACGATAAAAACGACAAATACGAGTACAGCGCGGTCAACGGTGCGCCAAAAATAATAACAACAAAGTTAATTTGTCACATAAGACTTTAATAATTAAATAACTACTATTAGTTATTTAATTATTAAAGTCTTATGTGACAAATTAACTTTGTTATTATTATTTGCGTACAGTTGACCGCGCTGTACTCGTATTTGCCGTTTTTATCGTTGTTAATTTTATAATAATAAAAGAAGAGAGAGGGGAGGGGGTTTGCCAAAAAGATAAATTCACGCAATTATTATACTTTATTACCTCTATTCTAAGAATGACTTGTGCTTTTGTCATTTTTACCGAAACGTTAGAATGCACGGAATCCGTTACCGGAGATTTAAAGAACATCTCCGAGATGAGAGGTAAGAGAGAACGAGAGGCACGTAGAAGAGTTCGACTTTACAAGCGATCGTGTCGTGTCTCCGAAATAAGAATCGTGGGAAGCGAGGAATCACGTTCCCACATTCCGGGTGTCGGGATGGCGTAAAACCGTATCGTTCGTACGCCCTCAAGCTGACGCTCAAATTGCAGAGAATACACACATGCGATCTATTCTCTTCCCTCGTTCTCGCGACTGCTGCATTTTTCGAAGGAGTTATATTCGTCTTTCTACCGGTGCACTGGGAGAATTCGCACGGGACTTTTTAAGTTATTCCCGGAATCGGTTTGCGCGTCGCGGAACAGTAGAACTTTTTTTTCTTCCTTTTTCTTTTTCGAACACGCCTCGGAAGCTCGCGTGAAAAATCGACATCGCGAAACGAGAGCGCACGTTGCATCGCGTGAGCGATGAGGAGAAACCCGAAGAAAGAACGTCAAAACGTCCGTCCGGGTGCAAGATAAATTTTTCAGGTTTAGGATAATCGCGGAGTCGAAGGATGGAGAGCGGATTATCTCGAATATAAGACGCGATAAAACGCGGATGTACCGTTTCTCTCGTGGACTGACTTATTGCCCAGGCGTGTAATCGCGCTTGCTATTCACGGATTGATGTGCGCGCCAAAAATGGAGCTCGTCTTGATGAAGAAGCAGAAGCTGATCGGCGATAACGACAGCTTCCTCTTGTCATCGTTCGTTCGTAATTCAGACAAGCGTGTCCGCTTTGCATACGCGCAGAATAAAAAGATCGATGTGCCTCGGAATAGAAATGAATCGGCCGTTCGATCGATTCGTGCGCAAAAATAATTCCTGATATCTTAGGCGAAGACTGACAATTCTCTCTTTCTCTCTCCCGCTGTGTCTGTCTGTCTCTTTTCGAGAGATACGGCAGTGCGTCATTGGCCGATATGCATCAGCGGCATTTTATATAATACAATATATATGTATATCTATACATATCGACATCGTATATAAAATTTATCAATTATTTATACTATAAATAATTGATTTTTGTTTCGGAATTTCAATTTGTAATATTAATTTCCCAACAACGAACTTATAAATATCAAAACATATATATTTTTACAATGGTGTGTGTATCTTCCGCATCAAACTAATTTTCGCAATAAAAACAATAAGCTTATATTATTTTTAATTGTACGAGAAAAATTAAATTTTCTTTACTTTCTGAAATTTTTATGAAATTTTCACAAGTATATACTTAAAAAATTCTCAATGTTATATTTATTAAAACTTTGGTAAGTTGATGCGATGATTACCTATTATTAAATTTATTATTTTTTTGAACAATAGATAGATACGTTATTATATTTATTATTTCTGAATTGCACCTTTATCTCGATAAATATCACAAAAGAATGTAACTTTTAATTAGACTCTTAGTTGCAACTTTCTACTTATACATAACTGCAACTGACCTTATTGCCGTCTTTACGCAGCTTGATCAGCGCCGATAAAGGGGCGTCTCTCGAGGCCGTATGAAAGTTTTGCATAAATCGATATAAATGCAACAGCGCTTAATAGGGGTTGATGTCATGCGTTACTCACCGATTATGGCGGAACAGGTTCTGCTAGACACTGCATAATCTAACGCAATAATCGAGAGACCAGCCTTTCAATTTGTCGCACGTATGACGACTGTCCTCGATATTAAAAGCGTGAATGAACTAGCGATGTTATATCTATTTCATTTAGATTAAAAGGAAAAATGTTCACATTAAAACGAAAGAATGCACTTTCTTCTGTATAATATAATAAGTGATTTTGTAGGAAAGATCGCCCTCTCAGAAAAGATTTCTAATAAGAAGACTAAAAATATTCTTGACGTACGTAATCTTATCGCAACTTTATGCAGTATAAAAATAAAGCAATATTAAGATGGAGTCTATAACTCCTATTCTCCTCCATCAAATTAAATAAGATTGACTTTTATTGTGAGACAAAAATAACACGTACATATAAATTTCAATTTATATATTCTTATATCTAAAATAAAAATTTGTTCGAAGTTATAACGCACGATGATTAATCGCTATGCAGTTTGGAACAACACCGATAGGAGATTGTGCAGACAAGTGCTTTAAGAAAGATTTGCGTCAAGATATTTTTAGTATCTACAAAGTAAACTCTCTTGTAAGCCTGTGATATTTTATTGGAAAAAAATTCTTCGAATTTTCTTCAGTTTAATCTATTGTTGCATTAAGAATATTATAAAATTCGCTACAAATTTCATTGTATTATTTTCCAAAATTTTCCGATCATCTATAATTATCGAAAGATTATTTTCTCAGTAAGCAATATTCCTTATTTTATATAAACGATTTGATAACATCTTAATTATCAGAAATGAGCTAAAATTAATACATTATATTTTTGTTTCATGATTGTCCAGTGACAAATATGCTCGAGTAAAATGAAATCCAGGTCGTTTTGACGATTGTACTATTGTCCAATAGAATTTTCCGATCATCTATAATTATCGAAAGGTTATTTTCTCGGTAAGCAAACGACGATCAACAAAGCGTTGGGATAGTGTATACGTATATCCAATTTTATTTATGAGTGTATTCCTCCATCATGTACATCTAGGAAGTGGTGTCAGTTTAGAGTGCTTGTTATTCATTCTATTATTAAACTGATATACGGAAATATTCCTTGATAGGTTTGGACACGACAATCCAGGTTAAAGAAATCATGTGCCAATTATTTGAGAAACGAGAGGAAACTAACACTGCACAATATTTTCTATTACATTTTCAATAAGTAATGCATAAATGTAAATAAAGAATTACAATTCAGCTAAGTAATCGCGATATATTCTCTCGCTGATTTTACGCATCATATTTTCATGTAGTTTTAATCATTGTGCGCAAATATAATTTAGGGAACAATTAAAAAAAAAAAGAAAGAAAGATACGTCTATCAGAGACACGTGAAATTTTTTCCGTTTTGTGACATTTATTTCTGAAAGAGTATCTCAGAGATACGAAGCTTAGCTTTCTCCCTTTGCTCTTTTAGCTTCGTGTAATACCGACATTATAGTAGCTCGTGGTCGGAGATACAGAAATAGAGAAGATAAGAGATCACCATGGCGACGCGAATAATCACAATGGACCTCACGAGCAGCCCGACTTTTCGTAGGTGTGCCTAATGGGGGTTGATGTCATGCGTTACTCACCGGACGAGGTGGGACAGGTTCGGTTCGAGACGCGAACATTATTCGCTGATGTCATAAATGCAAAACGAGAGGGGTCTTCCGCGCTAGCCGGGTCAACACGTGTTCCCCTTCCTTGCCGTTCAGTTCGATTCAAGAAACTGCATTGGCGGTTCATGAGTTCGTTTTTATCCCATCGCGCTCGATCTTCTTTCTTCGAGCGCTGTCACGCGTCGACACGCGTAACGACTGTCGTATTAGATTTATCTAGAGTCTTCGAAGAACTCCGATCTCTCGCATCGAGAGATTTCAATTTACACGTCGTTAACTCCGTGCCGCATTGCCGCTCGTATTTTATGAATTCTAAAATGTTCGGATTAGCAATGTTTGTCGTTGTGCATCTCTTCTACATTTAACAGTCCTCATTATAATTGTAAAGGCGATTTATACGGATTTTTTTACAATCCTTACTATTGATTAGCAATTTAATAATATTGTATATGTATGCAATTTAATATTGTGATATTATTCTTTTGATTTAATTTAAGAGCTACGTTTCAAGACCGACGAATACGTGGCGCGCAGTTCGAAGAACTAGAAAATGTATATAAAATCACTTATAATCATTTCTGAATTTTAATTTTATTATACACTTCACGATCTTATAGATTAATTATTGATTATTAATTTTTTAGAATTTATATTTATATGATATTTACGTTCACTTTTGTCAAGATAAAAAATGATGATTCTTATAATTTATTAACTTGTCTATAAAATACTTAAATATATTAAAATAACGCTGGTTGTTTTAGTGTTAAGATCAACTGATAATAATCTTACATATATTTTATTTAAATATACAAACACTCCGAAAAAATTTAAACAAGTTAACAACTTTTTTTCTCAGTGTAGTTTAAGATTAAGAAATAATGGCGGTATGTTTGAAAGTTATTAATATTATGCAGAAATTATTGTGATATTGACGAAATTGACATTTATATCAGATACATTTGCTGTTTTCATTAGTTATTGGATTTTGCTGTTTTCCGAGATATTTTTTGCAAAGTGAAAAAGCAATAATCCAAAGGTTAAATTTAATAATGTGGTTAAATATTATTGTTGGTTTCATCATTTTTGAATCAGCTGATTCAAGTATTGCAATTTTAGCAGTTTGTCACATATTCAGTGAAAGATCGTTTTGAACAAACACACCGAATATCGAGACTATTCAATACAGTCGTTCAACAAATAATTAAGTCGACGTAATGGCCATCAATTCTATCCCTCTTTATTAAACGCCGTTATTACGTCTCTCCCTCATGTGGGTTATATCCCGTATAACTCTAATGCATGTTTAACTCGGTGCGGTTGTTTATACCCATTAATCCTATTGGCAAACGGTTCAAAATAAGTGACACATTCGGAGCAGGTACGGATTGATTCTCGATCGAAATTGAAGCGACGACACGCCGATCGATGCTATTAAAGTGACATTGTGAGCGACGCATTATCTTGCTCGCTTGAATAATCCGTCACGTGTACATCGTATGACGCGATTAATTTTTAAGTACAGTTTTCTATCGATAAATCATCGCCGAATTTCCACTTGCAATAATTCGCGTAGTTTGGTAGCAGTGTGTTTTTCTAGTCTGACCAGTTTTTCTAGCATCCTAAGTGATGGACGCGGAATCCCGAGCAATAAAAATCTCGAAATAACAAAAATGGGTCGTTGAACTTGGTTGTCGCTCTCTCGTTATACTTTTCCCAGAGTATCCGCGCATCACGTGCAACGCCCCGAAAAATTTATCTCGAAATCGAAATGCATACAACGACACTTTTCAGATATCGAGTCTCTTTTTTCACGTCCCGCTTTTACATTTGCCGAAATTCGCCCTTTATTCGCGATCCGCCAAATTTTCAGGATGACAGTTTTGCGTTCCGTATTTCTCTCGTAAAGGAGAGAGAAGAATGATGCGCGTATTCATCTCCAGCTGAGAGCGTGTTGTGCACGGTGGCATTATGGAGGTTTCGTGGAAGCGAAATGGGAGCAGGCGAGGGACGCAGAGAAAGAGAGAGAGAGAGAGAGAGAGAGAGAGAGAGACAGAGAGAGGAGAGGAGAGGATTCGTAAAGATCGCTGCATCGAACCGCACGCGATACGAAGAAATCGAAACTTTCCTGGAACTTTGGCCTCCTCCAAGGAGCATCCACTCCCCAGCTCTTCTCGCGGCGCACGTGTCCACGAACGCGCGTGATGCACTACTCACTCCTCGCAACGTCATTTCTGCGGAAGTCGAAGGAAACGCCGCTCGTCTTATTCACGCAGAATGACATTTTTGTCCGACAGTAATGATGTTATCGTGTAGAAAGGATCGGACGTGAAAGTTTTATTTACTAATGACGAAAATGTATCGACTTAGAAAGCTCTTAAGGAGATGCTTTGGCTGTAGAATGCTAACTAAAAATTACCAAAATTAAAAAAACTCGAGGCTTCTCTATATTTATTTTCTTTTTTGCTAATCAACAACAAAAAATTTTGATCGCGAATACCCTAAAACGAACAAAAAGAGCAAAGAAAAAAACGATTAAACATTTGATTCTTAATGATTTTTGCAGTGAAAATTATTATATTTTGCTACAGTTTTAAATCAATAACTTTTTAAAGGAATAAGTGGATCTAAATGAATTTTTGCACGAATATTTATTAGAGTTTTATTAGTAAAAATTTTAATTTAATTGGTAATGCTACTCCCCCATCAAATTTGCAATTAAGTACTGCGAAACGTGATTTTACATAAGAATCAAAAGTAAACAAAAAATTAAATAACTGTTAAATCAATAAGTAAATTGTGCTCAAATTTTACACAAATATTCAAACGTAATATTGGAATATTCTATGAAATTTTTTATTTTTGGTAATGTTTTATGATGACCCATATACATCTTTAAATACAGTCAATATAAAAAAAAAACAGAATAAATTGGATTCTCGATTGAATCTTGCTCAATTGTGCTCAGCGTGAAGAAAAAAGGAATTGGCTTTCATCCATGACGAATTTATTTGTTTTATTTTGAAATTTGCATTCTTCGACGCTCGGTTCTTTATCGGTATACGCGTTTGAGAGAGAAACAGAGAGAAATAAAGAGAAAGAGAAAGAGAGAAAGAGAGAGAGCAGATTACAGCAAAGGATTTCGAGAGGGAAATACCGAACGCATTCGCTGTCATTGCGCCTGAATGCCCGCGCGCAAATTTCGGAATAACGGGCCGGCCGAGCCAATGAAATTAATGAAACGGCAATTTGCGCGAGGCGTCACGCCCGGCGAACACAGCGAAGGATTCGTCAAGCGCGAATTGGAGACGCGTTATTGTTTCGATTATTATAAAAGGTCGCCGTGCCATCGTCGCGTCATTGATCGCCGAGAGATACGGCGCGCGGCTTCATTCCTCACGGCACCGTGCTCATTTATTCGCATTGCAGTGAAAGAATTGTCCTTTGTACCTTTGTCCTGTTTAACCGGTTTATGTATCACGATAAAGCAGGCCCATCCTAATGCGCTACACGTGTAGTGGCTTTCGAGTAAATTAAATCGCTACATTGTTGCATGCGGCGTTAAGTACGTTTGCTCGGAATAATAACTCGCGCGGCTATAAAAATGTAGGTCATAAACTGAGTGGACGGCTTGTTGAAGAAATAAAAACTAATAAAGATAATTTATTAGTAACTCGTAATTTTTCTTACTCGCAATGGCTTGCGAGACTAATAAGGAGAGACTCCCAGGTGTCCCTCTTCGATTTTAATGAAACTTGGTGAGTTTGTAGAGGTGGTAAAAATATTCAGTATGTATTTCCTTTTATCGACGATCAAAAAATATTAAGGCGTGAAATTAGCCCTTGAAAATTGGCCAAATTTTCAATTTTTAATTAAAAAATTGAGTTTTATATGAGTAGATGGCTTGCGAAATTCTTTTGTGTATTTATGAAATACAGTTAGTATATTTACCAGGGTTGAGTAATTTGTTAACTAAATTAAGTTAAAGTTAATGGTTTATAAAATTAGTTTGGTTACGTTAAAAGTTACATGAACGAAAGTTAACTACTTACGTTAAGATTAAATCAGCTTAAGTTAAATTGAAAGTTAATTTTGAAATGCTTTTGAAATTATTTACATTAAATTACTAATTCACAAGTTTTTAAAGTTAGATTATTCAAAACCATTATAACATAGATCATCAAACAAGTTTAGAGAGGTACACATTGAAAGTCTTTTCTTCTTTCTAAGACTTTTTATTTATTTATACCTCGTTTTAAATCGTTTAAATATCAGTGCTTTAATAATCGAGTGGGATTTTTTAATGAAAATTTGATCTTAAGAGTCAACACAGTCATTGAGAAACTCCTCGCTCAAAATTGCTGCTGTTTCGGGACAACAGCCTTTTGTTATACGTACTTGTCGGCCGGCCAAACGCATCTGCTTTCACTTGAGAGATTCGCTGTACATGTCGCTTACATTATTCACATTGTATTCGCAATTTCGGAAAGGCTGGCAGCAACCGGTGTTGTCAGAATCTGTTAACGCTCCTATTGTAGATTTTGAAATTTCGTAACGTAATTCGACGGGTGGTATTTTCATGAAACTCGAGCTTTTCACGCGTTGCATTGTTTCGTTGTTCGACAAAAAGACCATTAATTAATATGCCAGCTAATATTACTAGCAATAGATATTGTATAATTATATATGATATAATATTACATAATTATATATAAACGTATATAATGTCGTGTGGCTCCGAGAGCGACGGAATGTTACTGTCACTTATGGTTCTGTCCAATTATGCTCAGTTATGATTCTTGGAGTTAAATTAATAGCAATCATTAGTAGTGTCCTTAGTAGTAACGGGATATCGGATTATCAGTCCTTGTACAAATAATAGGGATTTACATGGTCAATAATACTATCAGTACCAACAAATACTGACAATACTGATTTATGATGATCTTTTATGTTGTTAGTATTAATGTATTGATGTAGAATATTGATCGGAATTTTTCGATTCTCGAGCATCAGTATCGCTGTGTGGTACACTGAGAGGAAAAAATTCCTAAATTTGAATAAATATTTATTTGAATAGTCCTAATGAAATATTTAGTTGCGATACATAAATATTTACTCTATAAGAAAAAATGATACTTAAATTAAATTAGTGATTCTTGTACTAAACAAATATACAGGGTTTTTCAAAAGTGTCGAAACTCTAATATTTTGAAAACTAAGCATTTCCGAAAGAAAGACTTCTTTCTGAATTTGCAACTCTTACGCCACGATCACCACACTTCTCTGTCATTCGAGCGCGAAATTAAGTTTTATTAAAAGTTTAACTCTAAGACGCTTTTTAAGATTGAAATTGAACAATTAAAATTATATTTATGCATATTATGCAAATTATAAAATTTAAGATTATGAAGATCTCTCAGCAATTATTTCATAAATATTTATTTTAGGTCTTTTCTGAAGCTCTGAAGAACTAAATGTGTGCTCGCTTGAAACGCAAAAGCGTCGGAATGTGAACGATATCGCACTATGTATTTACGACGCATATTTAAAACGCTAAGCACGTGGTCGCACTTGTTTAGAAATGAATTTCTGGGAATCTATCTCGCGTTTCTTAATTCGGGAGGGGGAGAGGAGGAGTTGTTCTCGCGTAGGATTTCTTCCGGTTATCACAGTTGAGATATCGTAAACATTAATAGGAATAAAAGCGCAGTTTCATCATGAGCTAGTAGTAAACACAGTTTCGTGGCGAGATATACGTGATGTAAACGCGACGAGTCACTGGTTCCGATACTTTGACGATTATCTCATATGCTCGCGGATACGATTCTCGGAACGAGATTGAATTTATAAAGATGTTATGGAAGGCTCTATTAACGTTTACTGCAAGTGATTCTTCTTAAGGATGTATGGGTTATAAAGCATTACCAAAGATATAAAAAATTCATAGAATATTCTAGTATTATGTTTGAGTATCTGTGTAAAATTTGAGCACAATTTATTTATTAATTTAAAAATTATTTAATTTCTTAT
>QKQZ01050041.1:0-10895 GCA_003595255.1 Solenopsis fugax
AGTAAGCGTTCGAAGTTTCATATGGGGTCTCTCTGACCCACTTACGTGTTTAAGGGTTAACTCGCTGCATCTTGCAGGTGTGCGGACGACGATCCTGAAGTGCATTCGCGAAAGCAGTCAGACACCCGTCGTCGACAAACGCTGTCGTAATGTGGAAAAACCGAAGCATTCTCCTCCGCTGCGATGCAACGATCATCCATGCGCCGCCAGGTATCTATCTCGATATATCTTCTATGACATTGATTCTTTGGCGATTGTTTCCTTTCAGCCAAATTCTTTCTAATACGCTCAAATTCGTGTCTCACATTAGTAGTAAGGGAAAGGGGGTAAGATGACGAATTGTAATTTTTTTTCAAGTTAATAACAAATGAATTGATGCTTAATTTATTAGACTTTAGATGATAATAAATAATCTGTGGTAATTTGATTTTAATCTGTCCACAAGAGTAAATAATATAATAAGAAATGTGTTTTGGAAGTACCTATATGTAATTTTTTGTTTATTTATAAGGAATGGCATAATTATAATAAAGATTGCATTTTTTTTATAAAAACACAATATTGTATGACTAAAAACGTATACAATAACGTATTCATATTTTTCGTTTTTTTTTCATAGTGGAATATTTATATTTAATAAATAAATAAACATAGTAACTGTAGTTAAGATGAACGTTGTGTGTGGACAAGATGACGCATCATATAACATGTCAAGGAATAAACAAAAATCGACTTATAATATAATTTTTAGATTTGTCCTACACAAAATGATTTGATTCTGTGATGTAATTTTATTTTTGCAAGTCACGTAAATATTTATTATTTATTTATATTTTTCTTTAATTATATTGTAATATCAGAATAAATTTATTATATTATAATAAATTTATTTATTTATAAATATTCTCATTTTTAATTTTATTTGACTGTTCGTCATCTTACCCGTATACGGAAGCAAAATAACGAAATTAACGTGTTCTAAAAAATCTTAATTTTAAGAAATTCTAGTTTATTTAACAGCTTCTTAATTTTTATTGGTGATAAACAGGGCTTTAGTAAATTAAAAAAAAAATTGATTATTATTTTTATATTATCACAGAAATTAGAAAAAATTGACAAACCCTAAGGTCGACATCTTACCCCCCTCTCCCCTAATAGTAATGAAAACGAGTGGGACTATATCAGTCTGTAGGCATCGCGTAGATCTAAAGAGTTCTTCCACGACTCCCGCTAAGTTGTCAATCCTAGCCCAGTGCTGTGTAATGGGTTTTATGTACGGCCTACTGCTCAACTTCTTTTCAACTTCTTTTTTCCTTAAGCTTAATACAAGCTTTAATAAGAACCCTAGGCCTAACATAGCCCCTAAGTTCCTTTTAGGTTTGACACCAGCTTTAGGTTCTTAAACTTATACAGCCCTAGCTCTTTAGACCTTACTACAACTCTAGTCCCTTAGGACTGGTATAGCTTCTTAGGCTTTGACGCAAGAAAATATACAGGATGGAGTTGGAATTGAACTCGAGACCCTTTGATTATAAATCGACCATTTTCACACGAAGCCATGCGCCACTCTTCTCACATACTAAATTGTTAAAAAATCTCAAGCTTACAAGTTTTATTGATATTCTTGCTGAAGCAAAAATCGATTTCGAGTTCGAGGAACCATTGAATTGAAACGCGATGAACTTCCTACGCGTCCAGGAAATCTGCGATTTACGCAGATAAGCTTGATCTTGTATTCAAAGACTCGGAAATGTTGTCAGATGGCGAGCCGAGCCGTGGAGCGAGTGCTCGGTCACCTGCGGGGTCGGCACGAGGACGCGAAAACTCGAGTGCGTCCAAGAGCTGAACGCAAGATTGACAATGCGCGTTGCTGCCGGTGCGTGCATGCAACCGCCAGATCTGAGCACCACGGAAACTTGCAGTCGGCCGGCGTGTCCCAACGTGGGCCCAGAATTGAGACATATGCCTTCGCAGCACGACGCACCTAGGTGGGACGTGGGCGCTTGGGGTCCGGTGAGTCATTAATCTGTTAAATGCCTTTATTGTTAAACAGCTACTTTCAGCGAATTAGGAAGTAGGACAGGAAATTGTTGGGAGTCCGAAGTGAGAAATCAACAGGCACAGGAGAATTAATACATCACCAGTATTATTTTTGCTCATCAAACAGTTTGTGCGAATTATACGTATCCTATTTTAAATTGGGCATGTTATCTAATTTGAAGCTTCCAATTTGAAGCCTCGTTCCGCGTTTCCGATTGGCTGTAAAGTCAATTTAATAATTGTTTAATTGTTTAATTAATATAAATATAGTAATTGTATAAACGGTTAATTAATATAATTGATTTATTAAATAACTGTATAATTGTTTAATGAATATAAATATTTGTTAAATTTGTAAAAGGATCACCGCGGAAAAAAGAATGCGCGCTGTTCTAGTCCCAATAAATAGTAGAAATAATTTGAAAAATTGATGAATAAAAAAAACGTATGCGACTAAGAGTAATCAATTTAAGCGAATAATTGACGAAAAATTATATTTGCTATAAACGGAAAGTATGAATGCCAATTATTAATTTCCCGCAAATATTTTATGTTACATTACAATTCTTCGATTAGTGTACAATAAATTGATAGAATCTGCTCTGCCGTTAAAATTAATTTTGATTTATTAGTAACATATTCCACCTGTTTCGAGTCTTTTACTATGCGTTACAGTGTTCGGCGACGTGTGGTCGTGGGATTCGAAATCGAACGGTAACTTGTATAACGTCTGGGGAGTCCTGTTCGTTAGCCAACAAGCCGGAGTCTCAAAAAGCGTGCGAGATAGCGGCTTGTAATGCGGTGACAGACACGGGACATCACGCGCCCTGGCTGTACTCGGAATGGTCTTCAAAGGTATATAGCATGTCGTGAGATTAATTTTACTGAAAATAGGCAAACATGAAAATATCGATTTAAGAATTAAAAGTCCTCCATGTGTTAATTATGTGTGTGTATTTATTTAATAATTGATATTATTATAACACATAAAATCGTTCTCGATAATTTTTATATCAATCGTTTGACGATTTATATAAAAAAGAAGGAATATCTCAAACGTCATTGAATTTAATTTTATCTTGACTATTAGACGAAATTCGCATTTTCGGAACATAAATAACATTTGTCACTGTTGCAGTGCTCCGCAGAATGTGGAAATGGCGTGAGAATCAGACGAGTGGCGTGCGCGGATGGTAGCGAGTTATTTTGCAATCCCAAAGAGAGACCGGACACGGAGATGCATTGTTTCGGACGAGAGACGAATTGCGACCGAGCCAAGTGGTTCGCCAGTCCGTGGACTTCCGTTAGTACAAGCACAAGACTTAGAAAATAAAACGCTTGCCTCGCGGCAACGCGTAAAGCTAAAGTGTTTACGGACGTAATTTTGATAGAAGACACTAATTCTTTTCATAATCTAACTTTAGATTCAGCCGTATATTTCTAATTGCACGAAATTGTAATTTCACTTTACCTTAATTTAACTTCTAATTGTTCTTACAGTCGATCTGAGATTCGAGAACAAAGCCGATATTTAATAAAGTATCCCTTTTATTTAGATTATTGTGTAATGCAATTTTTTTTATAATTAATGTCAATATATAATTTGTTTTATATTAACTTCTTTCATATTCTTAGTGTTCTGTTTCGTGCGGCGTTGGCGTGCAGTATCGGGACATCGCTTGCATAACTAGAACGAACAACGAATTTGCCACGCTGTCTGCAAAAAATTGCAGCGATCCCAAACCAGCGACTGAACAAGCCTGCAGAATGTCCGCGTGTTCACCAGAATGGTTCACTTCAGATTGGTCGACGGTAAAGTACCGCAAATATGTGAATTATGTTAAGAAAAATTTTATTAAGAATTTTTTTATGAATCTTAGTTTGTATTTCGGATGTATGTATGCATATGATCTTTATGGTCCTTAGTGTTCCACAACATGCGGGGTCGGAGTGCAAACACGGCTTGTACGGTGCATTGTCGATGGTATTAGCAGTACGAGTTGCTTGGAAATCGGCAAACCGAGCAAGGAGCAACGATGTAACGTGGAGCCATGCAAGAAGGAAGTGTCAGCGAACAAACCGCCAAAAAGTAAGGAAAAAACTTATAAAATTATTTCACCAGTTAATGAACGAATAAGAAATTGAGCCAGTCAATGAACGAATAAAAACAACTTAATATAATTACATTTTCAAGTAAAAAATGATGTTTTAATAAAATCTAAAAAAAAATTAATTTCCAAATTATTTTGAAGTCTTATTACTTTGATATTTTTCTTAAACAGTCATTTATTAGTCGTTTATTGTTCAACTGATGCACAGTGACCGTGTATTTCTCGTTTCTTCCAAACTTTAGTTTTAACGATTTTAAAAAGTGCTTTCGCGATTTTCGAAAAATTAGATCGATGATAATCATAAGACATTGTCACTTGGTAATTACATCCGATGTGTATTTAACAGATATATTTTATCGTTATGTTTCAGAGGTGCACGAATCGTCCGAGTGCGTGGACAAATATCCGAATTGCGTTTTAGTAGTGAGGAGTGGTCTGTGCCGAATCAAATATTACAAGTATTCGTGTTGCCAATGCCGTCAATAACAGCTTTGCTTGCGTTCGTCCACGATTTTGCGATCGCGAGTACATGGCTGGTGAGCGCGATCGTTAAATAGAATACGGATATTATATTGGAAAGGGCAAATTATATGCCGAGTGTAAGACTGCTATAAAGAAAGATGACCACATATATATAATTTTATTTATATTTACGCGACACGACGTCGAATTGCACGTGTCTTAGTCGTGCTTTTTTCTGCCGAATGTAATATAATTCTTGCGGAGTGGCAGAATTCTCTTCTTTTCTTTTTCTACCAATGAACGTTCAGAACGAGGCGTTTGGTTCTTCCTGACATTTCATCTGCGAATGTTGGAGTAAATTTTTTGAGAAAACGGTTCAAAATAAAGTAACCGATTAAACAATAAATAATAAATTGCAGGAAGGGACAATATGACATACAAAATGGAACAAAGAAATTAAGGTACGCTTTTGTCTGTGTGCGAGTTATAAGAATTAATTTTTCTACGAGGAAGGCTCGTTCTCTAAGAAACCTGATTTTCCCGAGTATTAAACCGTTAAGAGTTTGTTAGGGTTTCGTGTGCAATAAATATATATCTCGACGTGTGGTATCACGTGTGTTTGTCTGTATAGCACACGCACGAGTCGTTTACATTGCGTGTGCGATATCTGTGTTATCGCCGCGGGCAGGTGCAAGTCCGTAATTGTATTGATTTGGGGTAGTGACGCTTATTCAAATACACTTTCGGCCCTGGCCTTTTTACACATACAATTTTTGTGTGGTTTTTATCAAACGGCACGTTTTTAGTGTATTTAAACGGATGAAAAAACGTGTGACGTTTTCATTGTGTCTCAACGATTTACACGAAAAGAGACTCATATTTTTATTTTTTTTCGACGATAAAGTCTAACAGTATATTAAATATTACATTAAATTTAATTTTAAACGTGTATGGTAAACGCGGCAATATTTTTTTAATTTATTACACGAAAAATCACAATTGTTTTTAAAGTTTATTTAACTATTTAAAATATATCTGCTATTTACTGTTTCATTTCTGAAACAGTGGTAAAAAAATACATTAAAATGATTAAAAAAAAAAACGAACACAATGAACTGATAGTATTTAAAATAATATTGTTTAAATACTATCGTTTTAATTTAATTCTCAGCATATTTTTAAAAAATGTGAGGCTTTTAATGTATTTTTAATTCGACGTTTACATATATTTTGGTGATGTACATTGCAAACGCGGCTCGACCTGGGATAAACTGGGAAAATAATATTTTTCGAAGCGAAAACGCATGAGTCTGAGTGAATATCAATTACATTCAAATTACATTCCTGGATAAAACGAGCCTCCCTTTGCAAGTGTGTTCGCACAAAACCTGCACGATCATGAAAACCTTTGAGGCTGCTGCACTCGCCTCTGCACCGACCGCGTAAAATGAAACGAGTTTCCAGCGAGTCCGGAATCAGCGATGGAGCGATGTTGTATTAAAAGACGCCAATTCCGCTCAAACTTGTGTTACACAGACCGGAAAATTCACGGCCCGATGAGAAGTCAGTTATCTCTCATTTGCATTTGCTGAGGGAAAACACTCTCTCGCAGAAATGTGATTGCCTTCTGCCGAATTGCGGAATTTCATTCGATGACTATTAAAAAATTTTTTAATGTAGAAATAAATTAAAAGTGTGACGAAGTTAATAAAAAAATTGTTGAGTCGATCATTCTTTTTTTCTAGGCGCTTTTTTGTTAGCTACTGACTGCTCTTTCTTAAATTGACGTAAAAATTTATCGACGTGTAATCTATTGGGTGCTTTCCATTTAGTGACACAAGTTGACACAAGCATCGTTTTATCTTTTTTTTATATTCAATGAGTAACAAAGATAGAATGATGCCTGTGTCGACTTGTGTCACTAAATGGAAAGCACCCTATGAAAACTGCGCAACAAGAAAAATCCACTTTCCAAATCAATCGCGAGAGAATATATGTTCGGTCTTGACGAGCGGCGTTATGAATATTGGAACACATGCGATTCGTGTTCTGCATAAGTCGCTTTATATCGAGTAAACTTATTCGAATAAGCGTGATAATATATACAGTAACGTAACTGGATATACGCTTGTGTATGTAGAATATATGAATCGTCGTTAGATGATAAATATATATATTATTGTATATTTCGATGTCGAGATAAAATGTTAGTCTTCGATCCATATCGCTATTACGTATTAGTTCAATGTTGGACTCGTATTTAATTGCGCCGTTAACAACAGATTTGGAGATAACTGTTCTGATTAATTATCTGTGTCAATCGAATTCTTTGGTTCTGCCAGCTCTAAAGAGTTATTCGTATGCTTTCTGTCAGATAGTATTCCTCTAGCGTAGCCTGCGTCTCGCTCAGATTTTCTATTTTTACAGCAATTACAAGTTATTTACACAAAAATTTTTTGTTCGTTTATTCTATTTATTTATTTTTGTTATCAACCGCTCATCGTTTCATTCAATTTTGTTGCACACCAGGTAAGTGCGTTTCATAATTTATTTTTTTTTTCTTTTCATTATGATTCGTTTAACACATTCGCGTTATCAACATTTTCTAAATTGTATGCATTTAAACTTATTACTGTATAAATTTTTTTATATTGTAGGATACTATAATATTATTAATGTGAAAGTGTTAAATTTAATGTTTAAATTAAAAGACTGTGTTAAATATATATTTTATTTAACATTTAGTTGCAGTTACTACAGAAACATTTAGATTACTTGCAATGTTTTATAAAATTACGATTGACTTTCTTAACATTCTTTGATTTTAGCACATTACAGTTTTATTTCTCAAGCACATTACACATCTTTTTATTCATTGTTATGATACTCATTTTCATTTTTTATCTTGCATTTTAAAACAGTCACATTCATATTTAATCAAACTTTATCAATACAAATTGAATTTTCAAAAGATGTTTTACTTACATTCTTTTTTTAATTCTTAAGTACAAAAACTTCAGTAGAGATTAATTGGTAAAGTTTGGTTAAATATTTTAGAAAATCCTTATATAAAGTTCCTTGATGAATCGTTGTACTGCGAATTTGTTAGTTTCAATTAAGGAGATTTCCTCGATTAAATATTAAAAGCGTCGATGTTTCTTAGCGAAACAAAATCGGTAACATGTAAGAATATAATGGCATTACGTATGACGAATCTTTACAACTTCTTATGGATATTATTGAATAATACAACGTAGTCAACATTAAAATAATAAGTCACTGGAAAATTGAAAAAACGTTCTTCGAATGTATAAACGCGGCTGTTAATTGATTCTAGTAATCATCGAGTGTTAAATCAGTCAATGGCTGTGATGTAATCTATGTCCGACTAAATCGACATTATTAACTTCACTTTGATTGAAGGCTACGGCTACAATTGCAACGGCAAAAATTGAATTCATACTTCAACTTAAAATTATTGTAATGTTATCCTCTTTCTTAAATTTAAGAGATAAAATAAGAAATCTTAAACATTTATAGAATTTAAGAATTTCTGCATTGCTTTTTATAAAAACAAGCAATGCCGAACTCAAGCAGAACGACGAGTCACAATAATGTCAAAATGACATCAAAGTGAATTGTGATTGATCGAAAAGTGACTTTTAATGTCACTTTGACATTATTTTGACACCATGATGACTTCCTGCTTTATTTAGGGAATAATATCGTTTTAGAATAATAACACAGGGCTCCGTTTTTAGACTTCTTTTCTGTTTTTTGAATAAAATTTATCATTTCCTATGTATTTTTGCGCGCTGAACACGAATCCGGCAAGCAAATTGCTCTATCACGTCAGGTTTTTGAGAAAAGTGTGGTTAAAGGTATCAAAAACGACGTTTTTTGATATATTCATGATTTTTTTTGCTAGCAAAGTAAATTTTTTTTTCTACTTCTGTTTACGCCATCTTAAAGTGTCAACGTACCTTTAAAATAGATTTTTTTTTAACGCTATACGTTTTTCTTTTACCGACTTAATCTTTGTGTAGTCACGTACGTCACGACCAACACATTTAACCTCATTTTTCTCAAAAATCTGACGTGATAGAGCAATTTGCTTACCAAATTCGTGTTCAGAGCGCAAAAATACATGTAAAATGATAACTATTATTCAAACGGAAACCACGTCGACCAGTAAAATATTGGTCATGGCGTGACTACACACTACACAGAGATTGTCGATAAAAAAAAATGTATGGCGTTAAAAAAATGTATTTTAAAGGTAAAAATTGACACTTTAAGATAGCATAAGCGGAAGTAGAAAAAAATTTACTTTGCTAGCAAAAAAAATCACGAATATGTCAAAAAACGTCGTCTTTGACATCTTTAACCATACTTTTCTCAAAAACCTGACGTGATGGAGCAATTTGCTTGCTGGATTCGTGTTCAGCGCACAAAAATACATAAGAAATGATAAATTTTTTCAAACAAAAAACCACGGAGCCCTGTGTAATTAGAGGCACAAATTTTGCAAGAATTATACAAAAGCAAAAATTAAGAAGAAATATGTAATTATGTATTTCTCATAAAATCTTAAAATTGCTTGGTTGATAGAACGATTGGTTAAATGGTTGAGTAACAGAAATAACAAATACTTGATTACAAATAATTTTTTGGCCGTTTAACATGAGTTTTCAATGTACGACAAAATAATTTATTTTTGGGACAGTACGCTGTACAGTATCGTTAACATTAAGAAGTACGATGGTGCACGTGGTAGGGACCATCGTGATCCTTTATCGAGACAAAACGTCCACTAATATCCATAATTATGTGCTCTGTGTCGTCGCAAACCTGTGTATTAATCGCGTAGCTCGTCTATCGCGAGTGTGATCTCGTCAAGGACTGTGATACAATCGTAGTCTGCAGGAATGAAGTACAACGAACGATAACGAATAGTTAATGATCAGTACAATAGGCCAGCTGCTGCTGCAAAAAGAAACCAAAGTCGTCTGGCGCTTTGTAAAATTGCTTCCGTGTCATTCGTAGTGTAATAAAATCTTTAATCGAGAACAATCGTTATCGACAATCACGTTATTATCGCTATACTTATAATTGCGATGAAATTATACAATAGGTATTACAATCGAAAGTTACTGCTTACAAACAGGAAGTTCGAAATTCGAATTTTACAAACGCTTCAATAAGTTCTTACAGTTTTCTTTTAATTTCTTTCATTTTATAAACACAATGGAAAATGAAAAATTATATTATTTAAAAAACAAACGAAATTTGGTTTAACAACCAAGATTTGTCGTAAATTTAAGGTAATTGATTGAAGAATATTAGTTGTAATTATAATAAGATAAATTTAAAATTGAATTTGTACGATTGTCTTATTGTCTCATTATACAATAATTGAGCAGTGAAATGGATTTTTTGAGCTGATTATTCAATTATCTATTTGCCAATTATATCGAGTTTACTTGTCCATATTAATGTCAATGTCCCTTTGTATAAAAGAGCTATCCTTGTACAAAGTAATAAGCAGAAAATCGGAGCTATTCAAATTATGTAATTCGCAAGGAAACAACAGCACACATAATTAATCAGAAAAAAAATATAAATTGTGTTTAGATTTTAGATAAATTACATCAATCCAAGATCATATAAATTTCTATGTTTAATCAATCATTACATGCTAGTTTAATAACGACATTGTCTTTGCATTGACAAAAGGAGATTCGTGTAATCCGATTTTCTGCAATTTTCTGCACCACAATATCAACTATAGCTATACGAGTGATTCCACGAAAAATCTCATAAGTCATGAATCTTTCGGAATAAGATGAACCATATTTCCACTTAAAATGTATAGATAACGCGAAATGAATTGCGAGAGAAACAGACTGATAAACTATACATATGTATTACTTGTGTTTCATATGATGTAACTTATATTTGATGTTCAAGCGTTTTTGATCATTAGATATTAATAAAACAAAAAGTCAACAAACACCTGCCTTTGCTCAACAAAAAAAAAATTAAAATGAATTAGATATTGCCAGATTAAATGGGACTAAAATTTTACCGTTTTTGTCATGTTATTAACTATGTAATATTTATATTTAAATATTATCTCTTCAAATATAAAATATATAATGGATATTATATATAATATGGAATAAAGATATAGTATACATATTTTTATCCCATATGATATATAGTTAATTATATAAATTTCACATCAAGAATAGAACAGTATTCTTTTATAATACCTTTATA
>QKQZ01050050.1:0-21910 GCA_003595255.1 Solenopsis fugax
GTTATAATATATAATATATAATATATAATATATAATATAGTATATTACAACTATTTTATACACTATATTGTATAGTTATTACAACTATTTTTTATTAGTTCTCTTAACCATTAACTTAGTTGCAATAACTATATATTATAATTCTATTAACAAAACTTATTAATCTCTTATTAATAAAGAAAATAGTGTATTGCCTAAGTGCTCATTATTTGATCTATCTGTATATAAATACTGTCGAAAAAAATAAATATAAATATCATCTTGACTGGAATATATCGTCTGATATTAAGTAATGCTTTTATTTTTATGCTACCAAAACATAATGACCAATTTTGGTCATTTTTACCCTCAAAAAGAGTAAAAAAAAATCGAAAAAATTACATTTGTTTCATTATTATTCGCTAATTTGTAACCATTGCACTCATTGTTTTGATTATTCGCCGATATTCCTATGAAATTTTTATAAATTACCATGCCCCAAAAGGTCACCTCATTATGAAAGTAAAAGAAAAAGAAAATATAATGTAGCAACTTCGCCATTTCGCGCGCTGCACGCTCAAGCAACGAAAGGCGCATGCACACGTCAGGGGCTAGCACTAAGGCCAATTATCACCCTAAGCCTAAATGTACCGCACGGCATCCCTTCGGGGGCGTCGACGGCTGCAGTCGCGCGCGTGTATGCGCTCCGTGGGCGCGATATAAACATAACAAGGGACGCATGCACGCGCCTGATCCGATCGTCAAAGAGATCCCGGATTATTTTCACTTTGCCACTCGCTCGCAAAAATCGTTATCGGGGAATGCCTGAAATTCAAATGTATCCTGTCACTCGTTTAGGTGACTCTGATGAGATACGAAAGATAGGATAACGTTTAATATTTATCAAAATGTAATATATTAAATATTAATACAATGATATTTTTAATGCAATTTAATATATAGATAATATAATTGACAATTTATTCGCGCACTCTCCTTTATTTTAATATTTATCAGAGTTAATTGGTATTGATATAAAATTTTAGTTAAACTCTAATATGCGTTGCGTTATGTAAAGATTTGGAAAGTAAGACTGAGTTGTATATAAAATTTTCAATGACAAATAGATGAACTACTAAGAAAAAAATCGAAATGTTTTTCGCGTAAAATTTACATTTCAATGGTTTGTGAAATATTTGAAAGAGACTAAAAGTTTTTGAAAATTTTGTATCTTCTAAAAGCAATATAATGGTATCACATATATTTTTGCGGTCCGGTACAGTGTAACACGGTTGAAATGTCGCATCTAGAGCATTAAATTCGTTTATCTCGAAAGTTTAGGGTTGAAAGGTGAGTCAGATTACTCGCAACGATAATGCTCAATATCAAGCAAAATCATGGAGGCGGAATCGCTAATGAATCGCGGTTAGAATTTTAATTACACCACTCGAGGATTTTAATATTCTATAAGGCGAAATTATATGATAAAACTAATAAATTCACAAAATGATTTTTTTATTTATATAAATACAAAATTTTCATATAGATTTATCTTTAATACGATAGTGATAATCAGATTAGTTAAGTCAAGTAATATTAATTACAAATAATCGGCATGCAGTTCGCATAAGCTAGGAATTGTAATTCACTCAAAATTATTATTATTTAGTTACCAAAATCTACTTTGGTATTGATTTCTTTCGTTTATATTTGCCATTTTTAACAGTCAAATAGCCAATATTAAATTACAATTATTATTGTTTGTGTATTAATTTAACTAATATTGTGTTTATCTGATATTATGTATTTCAGCTTGAACCTTTCGAACTGACAGTACATTCAAACTATTTAAACTCATTTCAGATTCTTAAGTTCGAAATTATTATAATTCAAATCTAAATTTTAATATTAATTCTAATTCTAATATTCTAACTTTAACATTGAAATATTAATAATACTGTGTATATAAATTCAAAATTATTGTACACTTAGGATAAAAGTAAGTTATAAATAAAATAAATAATAGAAAAATAAAAAAGTTTGAACTGTTTGACGTTCGATGTTGAGATTCGAACTGTCCAAACTATCATCTGACATTTCCGAGCACTATTTAGTCCTAAAGTTCAAGTCAAAATACGTAATACCGTAGATTTAAATCGAGATGTCTATCACAGATGTTTATCATCTTTTTATTTGTAACTTCTTCAAAAG
Source organism: Solenopsis fugax (assembly GCA_003595255.1). Classification (NCBI taxonomy): domain Eukaryota; kingdom Metazoa; phylum Arthropoda; class Insecta; order Hymenoptera; family Formicidae; genus Solenopsis; species Solenopsis fugax. The sequence goes on from QKQZ01050050.1 coordinate 2,191, forward strand.
AAACTTCTCTTGATTTTAATCGATTTTACTGAAATATGACGCGTGTCAGCCGCACATATTCGGCAAAGCCGAAATCAGCGGGCTGCGGAACGGTATAAGTAGGAGGAAACGGTCACATCAGCGGACGTATGGCGGCGCGTACGCCCGGCGACACGTGTGTGCGGGGTAATGATCTATCATTCCCTTATACGCAGGTGTCAGCAATTATCATCCTCGGCTAAGCGCCGCGGCGTCATTCCTGAGGGAGCCGAGCGCGGAGCATTGGCAGTCACGCACGTGCCACGTGCAGGAAGGTCATAATCGAGCCACGGCCGTACTGCGGCCGCTTAATCCTACGCGCCTACCCTTCTCGTCCTCCACCTCCTCTTCCTCTTCCTCCCCCCTCCTGCCAGTCCGGGAATGCAGATCTGTTTGCCGGACGATCTCGGGAATCGCCTCGTTAGAGGGACCGATTATTTCCCCTCTTCGTGAATGGCGGCCAGCTAGTCTCGCGCACACGGACACGCTCTCCTCTCTGGCAGCAACGCGGCACGCGTTCCATAATCCTGACCCCACCTCGCAGCACCAAGATTGGTTGGTACGAGATCGAGGTGCCGTCGACGACAAACGATCGAGATTAGTCCGCACGGTATGCGACACTAGAGCGGATATGAAAGGGACGATCCCTTTTGTACGGCTTCACTTCATACGATCGCGGTCATCTTTCGCGTACGAAAGAAAAATTTCTAATCATGAAACGCGCCAATCAGTTCTAGTCGAGTTCAACAGTGAAATTTTGCCCGCTTTCCGGAGTCGTTTATACACTACCGCTCAAAAATATTTGAATTTGGTGTGCATCTCTTCTTTTTTTATGTCTAATTCCGTTCAAATTGTATTATATTTTCTTTATTTATATTGAACCTAATATTTTTATCAAGATTATTATTAAGCTCAATATCTGAGAAGATTAAGAGGAAAGATTGAAATTCATTCTTCTTTAAAATTCCCATTTAAAGATGTATAGAATATTTCTCAAAACATTAAGAAAATTATAAAAAAATTACAGATTGTTTTATATTGCGTTTGAAAGTAGTAGAAAAAAATTGGCGATTTTCTATCTAGATAAAAAATTATTTCAACAAGAAGTAGATATGTGCTCTGATGAAAATATAATAAATAATGAAAAAAAATCTTAACTTTTTTATTTAACTACTTTAATTTAAATATTCAAGATGATTTATGTAAAGTTTCATTGCGATGCGGAGACAAGTTCTGTAAAATAAACAAAATTTATATATTTATTTATTTACAAAATAACTAAACAGACAATCATAATAAAATTTTGTATAAATCATCTTAAATGCTTATTTACATTTAAAAAATTGAGATTTTTCTTAATGTTGTAAAAAATACATAATTTAATTTTTAGTAACAAATAGAGTAAATAAACTATAAAAATATATTCTTAAATAAAAATATAATCTTATTCGTACTTTCATATGCATATAGTTTGTTTGAAGTGTTAATATTAAACACATTTCCAAATTTTATTTACTTTGCAGGGACCGTATATCCGAGACATCCTTAATTAGAAAAAATAAAGTGGGCAAATGCTTTCAAGCGATAGTGTATATTTGAAAAACGACATTTGGGTCATTTATCGCATATGGCACACACATCTACAATAATCCTTTTATGAGAAACCATCAACATCTTTATCGAGCGGTTCGAAAAAATTTTCATACAGGATTTAGTGGAAGCAGTTTTTGACTTTTTTTTCCCTCGTTGAATGATCTTGTTTATTATGTTCAGATCGAGGTATCGCAGTGTTATTGCGGTATTAAAGATGATATCGGCGAGAAAAGGAACAGAGAAAGAATCTTCGCTGTGTGTTTGCGTTAAGAGATTGTCTTCGGCGTGCACAAATGCATGCACGCGACCGGGAGTGCAGGATCGTGGAATGCAGATCAGTTTGGTTTATCCAGTTGTTGGCAGGTGCCACGCTCGAGAAGGTCTGCGTCCTCTTCTCCCTTTCGCGTCCCGTATAATCGGTAGCGCAGGTATCGCTGCGCGAAGAATCTCTCGCGAGGATTATCTTTCTCTCGCTTAATAAGAAATAAAGATTATTGAATGTGTGACTCGTTTGCGTGATTATTAGTCCCGCCTCGTCTTCGCCGCAATCCTTCTCCTCCCCCGTATCGCTGAATTGCCAGTAATCTCAGTGAAACGAGGCTCTTCTGTGGAAGAGACGAGAATGACCAGGAGACGGTGGCGAAAAGCGGAAAACCGTTTAATCGGGCCGCGATGATTATTAAGTTAACGCGCCGGGATGACCAGCGAATCAAGTGGAATCTCAAGGATAATCTCCGTAAAGGAGAAAGAGAAACAAAGGACGGCTTACCGTCTCGCGCAATCTAAAGATCGCTTGATAAACATTACTCGCGCGTGAATATTGCGCGCGGCCACTCTCCGTTGTATCATCGCTCGGATGCGTGCAATACATCTGAAATAGATAAGACGCGCGGTCGCGCGATGACACTTCCGAGTGTTTCCTGTTAGCGTGTTTTCTCGCCACACCGTAGTATGCGGACTTTGTTTATTTACCGAAGCATCTCGAGTGCCGCTGGAGAACGGCAAAATCAACCAAGATTATCCATCTATGAGACTTTACGACAATTGAATCGTATTATTTATTGTATTTCCGATCGAGTATTGAAAGTTGCCTTTGATACGTATTTATATAAATCTAGAATTATATTGATTTTTCGCAAGTTATTTACAGTTTTTTAAGATGCTTATGACATCGTTATTAAAGATGATCAAATTAATTTGAGATTTCTAGCGTCAATTCACAATTGTGTTTTAAAGTTCAATATCAACACGCAGTTTATGGAACTAAAATATATATTCAATAATTAATATGAAAATATTATTAAACAAGAAATGACTCTTATTTCTAGAATTATTCATCTTTAAATTTAAAAATCATCATGCAATTAAAATCGAGAAAAAGCCAGCAACGTGCTTAGCAGGCTCAATAATATTTCTCATTTTTAACAAGAAAACTAGAAGTGGAAACAACCTTTCGAAATTCGGTTTGTTACAAAAGGCAGTTCTTCGTGCCCATATTAAGAATCCTTCCTTGGAGAAAATTTTTCTCATAATTTTTATACGAATTGGAACATATATTTTTCAGAAATATACTCAAAAATATCAAAAAGTCTATATCTTCTCTTAGAATTTTTCATACATTTGAATTCTGAAATATTTTGAGATTTTTTATCCCATAATTTCTAAAAAATACTTTAAGTTTTATAACATTTTATCAGAAATTAAAGAACAAAAAATCTTAGGATATTTCATAACATGTATGAAAAATTCTGAGAAAAATATTGACTTTCTAAGTATTTTTGAAAAGTGTTCCAATTCGTATAAAAAATTTTGAGAAAATTGTAAAATTATACAGAAATTCTAAAGAATTCTGAAAAATTATAAGAAAAATTTTGAGAAAAAGTTTCCTCGGGATTAACTTAATTTTCTGTTATACTTATAATAAATGATTATCTTTCAACTTCAAAATGTTGAATTAATACACCAGATAAAAAAACTATTAACTTTTTAGAATTAATTTTAGTTAAAACTACCAATACTACTACTTATGCAAAAAAAACTACTACTGCTACCAAAACTTTTATCAAAATTTGAGTACCAAACTACCCCATCGATGTAATTGTTTGGTCAGTGTAGTTGAAGGTTAAATTGTTTATCAATTTAATATTGTAATATTACTATTCTAATTCAATTTAAGGACTACATTTCAAGACCAAAATTAATGGTGGGCAGAATTAGAAAACATTGGTATATAAAATTACATAAATAATTTTAATTGTGCTAAACACATCGTGATCTTATTCCAATTATTGTACAATATCTATGCAATTAGTTGAAAATTATAATCAGTTACATTAATAATTATAGTAATAATTACATATACTAACATATAGATTGTAATTATAATTACATATAACTACAACAGTAAAAAGACTAAATAAAATATTACAGTTAGAACTTTCTATAACAAAACATTAATGAGAATGGCAAAATGATGACCTGTAAACCAACTCTAGTAAGTAATTGTTTCTTAATTTGTATATTGCAGTTAAAAGCTAATTAAAATCGCGATTTTATTTTTAAAAAGGAAACATAATTATTCATAACTTATTTCGTAACTAATTAGATATTTACTTCTCATTTGCTAATGAGAAATCAATCATCGATACAATTTATTTTATTTTAATATCGGGTTTTCTATTTTCGAAGAGAAGCATAAAAAATTTTGCAATTTTATATATGACAAAAATAAATATAGATTCGCTTATTTTTACCGAGAGATCGTTTATCGATGCACTTGTCACAACAATGTCCTATCAAATGAATGATAAACTAAACTAATTGTTTCCCATAATCTAAATTAACGAAAGTTTCACCGGGTTATCTCAGATTTCGTTCTATCCCCGACGAACCGTCGTAAATCGATATAAATCAAATCTTGCGCGATTTGCACCGCCGTTCATATTCCTCCTCACGATATCTCGTTAGGCGAAACGAGCAACCGCGTCTCCTCTCTTGCGCTCGTTCGCGCTCTCTATCTCGATCGCTTTGTTTAGCAAGGCCCACCCGGAGATTCGGCGGCGGTCCCTTGGCAGATTATCCGGTGCCGCGTTACACGAGCCCCCTCCCTCCCTCTCGAATTCGCCGTCGGCCCCCCTGGCAAACTGTCGGGGAAGCCGGCAGATCGAAACGGAGACAATCACCTGCGGCGCGCGTAATTTCGTCAGAAACTCGTCTCGCGTACTTTGCGGCGACGCGGCGACGGCGGGAAATTCCAGACGGATAATCGGTTTTACGTGGACTTCATTTGTTCCGCAATCGCCGTTTCGGAGGTGTCGAATTAATTTAACGCGGATTACCGCTCTCTGGTCGAATTCGATACATATATACGTACGTATGTCGGATGTATTCCCGTCGTCTCGTTCGCGCATACCGCGAGCAAACAGGACGCTATTTGCAATCCACTGGCGCGACGCGCATTTCGACGAGATGTAAATCTCCGCTGGTGGATTATACTCTTTGCCCGCTTTATAATCGTTCGTGAAATTATCTCGGCACATGTTACTCGATAAGGCGCTCAAACACTGTAACAAACACGCGACTTGAATTGCAGTAATTAATGCGATAAAGATACTTTACACAAAATAGGCTTGCAAACGCAAATTATCTAAGTTTACTTGTACAATGGAAAAAAGTCTTGTCGCATTATCTAGAAATCTGACAGATTCAACCAGTAAGTACGTCTGTTAAAAAACGAACGAATCAGAAATCTTATAGAAATTAGCAGATTAAAGTAAAGTCTATCAAACATTCTGATTATAAAATCTCGAGTTCTATTATAACCAGAAATTCTCTTCATCATACATCTTTTGTTAATATAATCAAATCATTTTTCTCGGTGTAATTTATTTAATAAACGAATATTGTAAACATTACCCTAGTAATACATAATGATTCATATACATTTTACATTCGTTTCCTAAATGTATCTAATGTTTTATAATCGTTTAGAAAACGTATGTAAAATCAGTTGTGTTACTAGGATAATTCAATGAAAAGGACAAGAAAAAATAAACTGTTTTACAATTTCTGCTCGATTTTTGTCAGATTTAAACAAAATAAATAGCACATAAATTTAACAGATTATTAAAGATTTTAATTTTTTTTATTGCAGCATCAACACACACACCTCTATCAGCCATGTACTACATGTCGTGAGCGTCATTTTGGTAAGTCTTTATCATTTGTAATTTATTTATCTTGGCGTATCCAACAATTGAAATTACGAAACATTCGATGTAAAATTTTGCGTGCAGGCAAAAAAATCACTTTTGCCTTTTTTTCGTTTGTATGGTTTTGTTTAGTACAATCTTGACTAAATATCAACATCGTTTGGCATATTATCAGGAACCATATTCTCTATTTATCTAGATTAAAACGAGGGGAAGAGGTAGGTAGAAAGGCAAAAGGGAACACATTGTCGGAACGGAGACAACCATCTGTAGCGAAAGTAATTTGTCCACCGTCACTGTATTTCGGGGCGAAGAGAAGGCTGCAATAGGATTTTCGTTAGTAGATTATGTTTCACTGAGGCGTTCCATCACAGGTTAAAAACGAGACTTACAAATTCTCTATATATGATGGTATCTAAAATATGTATCGAATATCGTTACTAAATGACGGTGATTCAAACTTAATCTCGAAATTGAAATAAGCTTTAAAATTATATCTTAAATGTAGAAATATGGCTGACAATATAACATTGATAATATTGCGTAATCCAAAATTGGAATTTTACAGTGAATAGATTTATATAAGGCAAATCCCGATATAAATTTGATATTTTCTATAAATATCTTCAAAACACTTTAAACTTTAAACTGAAGTCATAGAATTGGCGTTCGGTTAGCGTAACTGCCCTATATTTTATGAAAATTTGTCTTTCGTTATTTTAATGAAAAATAACCTAAATTGTACAAATTCCATTTGAGACATTTCAACATTTACAATATCTAATTTATCGAATTAGATTATTATGTTTTTCTACAGGTACTTTAAAATAGAATTTGAAGGTACTGAAAATAAGATTTGGTAACTTTGGTAATAGTTATCAAATCTTTTTTTTAGTGTGTGTATTAAAAATTTGGTAATTACATTGAGAGAAAAAATATCTTAACACAAAAAAAATCATTTACTCGATGGATCCTAATAGCTTATTTATTGAATCAGATTTTTTTTAATTTAAGGAAACAGTTTAATTAAGTTTAATGATATTATTAGTTTATTTGTAAAATTATTTAAATATAAAAAATACAAAAATATACTCAAGGTATCTATTTACTTAAAAGTAAATATTTTTACTTAAACAAAACAAATACTCGCATCAAAATAAATGGTTTTAAAAATGTTTCTTTTTCATTAAAAAAATTTTTTCTCTCAGTGTATTGTCAAATTTAGTGACAAGATGGAAAAGAAGATTTATCAAATCCTTTTTCATTGTAGTTGTCCGAATTTCACCTTCTTATTTGGTGATAGTCTCATTATAGAAATACGTTTACAAAAACAACGTGTCAAAACTAAGACAATCATTTGATGCTCCTGCCACTGCTACTGTCGAAAGTGAGAGGTGAGAGCGTCGATGGAATTTACAAGCGAGAAGATTCGGCAGCGGTCGCACGAGGGAAGCATTCGCGTGAAATCGCAAATGCAACGTAATCGTTCGCCACCCACCACGTGACAAATCACGGTGGCGATGTCGCGAAAAAACGGCGGTAAGACGGTTTTGCCGTGGGCCAGGGCGACTGAAACTCGCCCGGAGATCTACGGGGTGTCTCGAGACGCGCGATCAAAATTAACAGCGAATAAATAGTGCCATGAATAAAGATAATTTTGCCTCCTCTAGCTAATAAAGCAATTAGGCTTGCTACTGAAATTCAGATATACAAATATTAGATGATTGTCAATTTTCTCAAATATTCCGAATGTGAAAACGAGTTTTTAGAAAAATGTAATTTAAGTATCAAGTATTTTTTATTTTTGCAGTATTAAGAATTGCTTACTTCTTTTATTTTTGCAGTATTAAGAATTGCTTACTTCTTTTATTTTTAATTAATTTTATCTGTATTTGCAGAAAAGCATAATAATTTAATTCGATAATATTGTAAATGTTGAAATGTCTCAAACGGAATTTACATAATTTAAATTATTTTTAATTAAAATAACGAAAGACAAATTTTCGTAAAATGATTCAATACGTAACTAAAAATTGTATTTTTAAAAGAGTAACATAAATCAATATATTTTTATGTGAAAGTATCAAAGAAAGAAAGAAAAGCACTTGCATACTTTGATTTTCTCTGCAAATTTGATCGAATGCATCGTCTTTTATAAAAATTGACTTTACGTCGGTGACGTTTGCAGCCACCCTGTAGATTCTACTGAATGAAAGTGGGGCAACCGAGTACCTTTGTGAAGACGATTAAAGAGGACATGCGGCGTTCTTCGAGAATAAAATTCGACCACTTTGCCGAAGAGAGGAAGAGAAAGATCTTATCTTAATTACTACTGAAATAAATCAAAAGTTATTATTGTATGACCTATTTATTACGGAAAATGGTACAAATCGAATTTAAAGATAAAATTTCTAAGATATAAGATAAGATTGTACTAAATGTATCATAATTCAATCACGATACATGTTACAGAAAACATTCTAAACATAGGGCATTTTTACGTGGGGTACAACTCATGACAAATATATTATTTAAGGTAATGGTCGGTGAACGTGGCAAAATCACTCAATTGCAGAGAAATCGTGGGGAATCGACTTAGGCTAGATCCCTTGATGTATGTATCGTTCGCGCGATAAACAAGCGAGGGAAAAACGTGTCATTAGCGTTAACGACCGACCATGGCTCATCGGCGATTTAGCTCGTCTCTCTTTTAGCGCGAACCACGCGCGCGTCACGGAGGATCGATCGATTGTGATAGTTCGTATATCCCCGTATCGAGGCTGATCGCTCGCGCCGGCGCTGCTAATTCGCGACAGGATAATAAACGTTGGCCGTACGGGGGCGAAAAGGCCCGTGCCGATCCCAGGACACATTTATTTATTACTTATACGAGCGACTAATGACAGGAAATCCATTAATCGGGCCACTCCTTCCGCGAGTGGATCCTGCCGATAAGTCTCCGTGCAAGCAATTCGTTGCGCCAGCAAAGATCGTCGCTCGTTATGGAGAATTTCGATCGTGCCAACACATCGCGATTGAATCGTTTCGATTAAATCTAGTTGGAACAATATCAGCTTGTATTTGCGTGTACACACTTTTGCGAATATTCTTCTGATTTTTTATCTTTTGATAAATGAAAGAAAGCCAACTTACTACAAGGAAAGATATCCAACTCGGAAATTCAATAAATTATGAAACTTTAGCAGTACATAGAAGATATCCTGATATGTAAACGATTTTTTTATCTTCCCTGAAAAGATGAAATCAGTCTCTGAAGATTAGCCCATTCTTTATTTTTATTTTTATTTTATTATTCACTAACAAAAGGAGATAAAACAAAGTTTTAGACGGAAAATTAATTTCTTTTATATTAATAAAATTCATCGCGCGCGATTAGAAAGCTTATCAATTATTTAAAGAGTTATACAAAATTTATATATTATACATAAAAATCGTTCATGTATACAAAATATATAAACAAGAGCAGGAGCAGTATATTCTCAATATTCTAATATTTTTATAGCTTCCTTATAACTATATAATCAATACGTGTTTTATTTAACTTTATTTACAATTAATTTATATAAAATTATTATACATAATTATTATATATTATTATATATAAAATTATATAAACTGGCACACGTATAAAAGCATATAAAGAAATAAATATGTGTGAACATTACGTAGACATACAATAGAGAGATATGAATGTAATAAACGGTATAATATAATAAAATCTTTCTTATTCATTTGTATTATAAAAAAATCTTTTTTAAAATGTTTGTTTAAAATTGTCCCTGATTATTAAAATTCTTTAAAGAAATGTTTAAAACAAAGAAATTTCTTATATCATCATAAATAATATATAGTGGAATAATTATTGCACAACCTGGCGGATTTACCAAATTTTGTTGCGAAAAAGCGAAATCTAAAAAAAATCATGAAAATTTCAAAATATTGAGAATATATTGCTCCTGCTTTTATTTATATATTTTGTATAATTTTTTAAACAATTAATAAGATTTCTATCGATAAATCTGTTTAAAAGAAATAAACTTACTCTCTAAAATTTAGTTGGTGGATAATGAAGTAAAAATGAAAAATAAACTAATCTTCAGAGATTGATTTCATTTCTTCAGAGTGAATTCGGGTAGCAAAATGTTTACATGTCAGAATATTCTATGTATTGTCAGATTCATAATTTTTTGAATTTCCGAGTTTGAAGTCTTTCCTTGATCATATTTTTAATTGTGAAATCTGAACAATAAATAACAAAAAATATTTATGAAAAAATCCAATAATAATACGTAACAGATGAATCACTCCGATTAATCGAATCACATTATATGTAATACGAAATTATTCACATATAGAAATATTACGTCAAATTTTCATATTCAAGCGTATTTTCATTTAAATAATAAAAATCGGATAAAATGAATAAGTTATTCTCTGATTGGGCGGGTGGCCTACATTTAAATAATAATTTATTCAATCTGTAGTCAATCTAGTTTTTGTATCTTCAATGTCACCTACAAATTCATAGAAATTACGTAAGGACTGTTATATCTAAGAAAAGATAAACGGAATACTCACGTAAGTCACGTAAATCACAAGATTTGTTATCTCTAAGAATTTAGTCTATAAATAAGAGTAGAAATTATAATAGATTAAAAGTAACTTGACGTCAAGGAATTAGGTCATATTAATAAAATACAATAATAAAATGCCATCTGAAAAATTTTAGATTAATTAGAAAGAATAATTATTATACATATTTGTGGATCTCTTTCTAAATATTGAAAGAGCGTTTATCAGTCGCGCTCCAAATTGGCTATTATAAAAAACAATTAAACACTTTCATGAAATATGATATTATGCTAATATATCATATTTCATCTATTATATATTAATTATTCCTGTTTTTTTTTTGTATCTTTTCTGTGCATTTACAATCAACGTTTTTACATTAAAATTTGCAAAATTGCAAGATTATTGCAATTTCTGTCTTGCATTATATCTTCACTATCGCACGTACAATTATATCAATACACGATTGTCACGATTTTTCATTTCGCTTATCCTCTCTGACTCGTGAAAGTTTTTTCACGTTTATCGCTATCGGCATCCGTCCTGCGATTATTCAGTTGTAATAAATACTATTAAGAGCACGACGTTTTACGTTTATCAGTACATAAAGTAGTGTTTTTCATCCTCAAGTTTTGATAAAGCTGCGGCGCCCCATTTTAATTCCACCGAAAAAAAAACCATCGTGAAGTTTTAGTAATTTCTTCAAGTTAAGTTTAATAAATTCCACTGATCTATCTTTTGTTCTGTGAAATGTATGTAATAAGGTTATCATGGCTGCAAATATCGATTGTCTGTTTTGGGTTTCGTCGAAAAGGATGAAATTAAAGAGCAATATTGTCATCCATATATGATGTTTAAAGAGATCAATTCTAGGCAACACATATGCATATATCTCTATTTTGTAATACATAAATTTGTACACATCCAAAATGAATCTAAATGAAATTGGAACAATTCTATTGGCTTGACAGAAATAGAGATACATGCATATTTGTTGTCTAGAATTGATCTCTTTAAACATCATATATGGATGACAACATTGCTCTTTAATTTCATCCTTTTCGACGAAACCCAAAACAGACAATCGATATTTGCAGCCGTGATAACCTTATCACATACATTACAAAAAGTATGTTATTTTAAATTTGTATGACATAACTGTATGTCATACAAATTTAAAATAACATACTTTTTTTTCGTATGTACTAAATTCATTCTCTGAACGCAAGATATGGAAGTTTATTTTATGCTACAAATTCATTAAATATTATAATTTATTAGGGGAAATACGATTGGAGGTGGTAAGCTTTGCCAGTGATGCATTTCCATCAAAAGTACGTTTCTAAAATGAACTTTTAATATCTTGTGTGTCAGGACAATTAGTTTCGTGACTGTAAGATATCATCTTGTTTATTTAATAGTATTCCTCCATAATTTTACCTTCTTTTACACACATTTTTAGACTTCAGTAAAAAGAGATAAAAATGAAAATAAAACAGGATCAGTGCTTTGTTCCAATTTTATTTAAATACAGTCTGTCAATCTGATTTTGTTAATAACAGACCATTGAATATTTTCAGTTTAAACATAAGTTTGTTTCTGATGAAAATGTATTACGGGCTAGAGTTTTCAATTCTAATCGAATTTTTTTTTTAAATATGTACAATAAACTCTTAATATCTTATGTCTGGACAATTAATTTCATGCCTGTATATAAGATTATGATGTTTATTTAATATTATTCCGCTACAATTTTACCATTTTTTCATACATTTTCAGACTTAAGTAAAATCAGATAAAGACAGAGATAAAACAGAATCGGTGCTTTGCTGAAATTTTATTTAAATACATCTTTCAATCTGATTTTGTTAATAACAGACCAGTGAATATTTTCAGTTTGAACACAAGTTTGTTTCTGATGAAAATATATTACGAACAAGAGTTTCGCTTCTAATCAAATTTTCCCTAAAAAATTATAACATTTTATTAATTATAATGTAAAATATTAGACAATTAATTTCGTAACCGTATTTATAATATTTGCTAATTTTTTATTGGATTTATTGATTAAGTTTATTTTCTGTCGCAGATAACTCAAATTAATCTTTCATTACGAGCCACTTCACAATGTATTCGTCCATGGGGGGACGAATTTCGTTTGCATGTTTTCTCGTTGGTATCGCGATTTTCTAAATGATATTTCGTTATCTTAATAAAGCGTAAGAATGCTTGAAACCTCGAGCGTGATCGATTTTCGTGAGTTGAGTCGCGTTTCATTACGCAGCTATGATTCATTACGAAAACAACACGATGGGAACGAGCGTTTCCCCGAAAGCAAGAAACTTCTCTCTACTTCTCTCCTTCTCTACCCGGATGCGATTGTTATCGTATCGGGAAAGAGATCGTTATTACCTCCATTATTGCAATAATAAATTTCCGAAGATCGATTCGTCATCGAGGGATGTCCGGCAAACCGTCATTATTATCGCCTATTCGCGGCACGTGTTTCCATCGAGGCAGGGAAACAGGGAGAGAGAGAAACAAAGACAGACAGAGGGAGGAAGAGAAAGGGGAAAGAGAGAGAGAGAGAGAGAAAGAGATAACGGTCGATACCAGAAACGAAGCGATGAAATTACTCACGGAATCGGATCTTGGGCGTCAGCGTGATGGCACGCGTGAATCACACACACACACACACACACACACACACACAAGCGCGCGCGCGCGCGAGCGCGTTTGCCGTTGAGGCCATCCGATAGAGAGGATGCCACCGTATTGGTTGCCGTTATCGATCTTCCTCGAGGAGAAGGCGCACGTCGGGACATTTTTGGTGTGCGGATCCCGGCGCGGCGGCGTGTGCAGGTCATCGACAGGCGCTTAGATAAGATTCCGATTCGATCTGCGGCAGGCCTTATCTCGCGAAGGAAGCCCCGCGATGTATCGCGTCAGCCCGAGCGAAGTAACGCACTCGAGTCGCACCGTGCGCCGTGTGCAATAGTGCATCGTCATTTTCTGCACTCTCCTTCTCTCTCACTCCGTTGAGAAAGGGTCGCTGCCGTTGCAGTGCCGGGCAGACCGTCGCTTGCAGTGTGTGTCACGTAATTCGCACGTTGCCCGGAAGCGATCGCCAATATGCGATTTGGCCGCGCACGATAAAGTTCCAGGTTCCCTAACTCGGGCGCTTTCATCCGATTCAAAATTGAAAATCAGCGAGCAATATCCCGTAGAGACGCGGTTGCCGGCGCGGCGATGGAATTCGTTGCGTTCCGCGCGGGATCAAATCAAATTGCGTCCCGTTCCCACATTTCGCGGAATAATAATATTGATCTAATAGAGCGCCGCGTACCTCGAACAGTAAAAGTAATGAGGCGGTTCGAAATCTGCGATAAAGCCCGCGAGGCTCTCACCTGGGAGAATCGTCCGTGTAAAATTCTTAACTTAAAACGTCTGCGATCAACAACCTGTGTAATCGCGGTTGACGCGCGCGGATATACGAGATATTATATTGCGTCCCATTCTCTCACTCTCTCTCTCACGTAAGCGAAACATGTAATGTAGAACCGGCAGAATGCGTAACATTAACAACATGGAAATATATATTGAATCACATGATTAATATGATTTATTCGCGATAATGTTCAAAGGTCTCTGTATCCATCGCATAAAATTTCTAGCGCATCACGCGATCGTATGGTATCACGTATCTTGCGTATTTGTTAGTATAATAATACGAATCTTTTTTTAATTTGAGGTATCTTGTTACATGCTGTCCGCTCCCAAATAGAATTTTGTTGTGAAATATGACAATGAATCAATTATGTTACTGATATTTCATACTTTGTACTAAAATAATGCTATTGATATTTCATATTTTCCATTAATCGCACGATGAAATATCAAATGATGATTTAGAATACTCGCCTGTAACCGGATCACTTTGCCACTTGAAAATTTAATACTGCGCAATTCGATTGCAATATGAAATTAACATTAAAGGCTTATGGTGAAACGTACGGATGGAAGTCAACAAATCAGTGAAGAGAAGATCCTACATTTGTGCCCGGGCCTGACCTTTCTTCACGCCTTCGTGTAGGCCTACACGTGGGAAACACGAGAAGCTTGTTTTTTGCTAGCATAGAATCGAAAAGCGAAAGGTCTTTGGCCCATGTCGAGCGCTCAGGACTCCAGAAAGGCGAAGGGGGCTCCGAGACGGCTTCGACGATAGACACGTTGAGGGAATCGGCCCCTTCGAGGGCCGAGTACGTGCCTTCTGTTGTGAGGAAGTATCGCGAAGATCGACGATGATAGGGACGTAGGGGAAAGATGGAGGGGAAAGGGGACAGAACGGGTATTATTTTGACAACGAGAGAGGCAGACACGTGCCATAAACTGCAAACTTATTAATTTTGAAGACCGATGACTCCTGAATTGGGTAATCCTTCAATTAGACGAGCGTATTTACACCTTTAAACTAAAATTCTTTCGGTAAACTTAAATTTTACGACTTATCTAATTCCTGACGAAACTACACTGTTACACTTTTAAATTCGTAATGTCGAATTTTATCCAATTTGAGTTATTTTTGATCATTTTTATAGGTCGCCGTTGCTTCTACTTAATATGTCATTAATTTAAGCTAAAACAATCAAGTTAAACTAGTTAACTGTAAAATTGTTAAATTTGACTCAAATTTAATTTATTAGGTGCATACGTTAATACGGATACACTACTTGCTTTGAAACTAAGCAATTTGATGACAGAAATGAGTTGATTAGACGAGGTTGCTCTTTTAACTACATATTTTGTGTTAAAATAATAAATTTCAACGCATACAGAACTTAAAAATAACAAAATGATATTTAACTCAAGGAATTGGTTTAAATTGATTATTTATAATAATATTTAATATTTAACCGTGTATAAGTCTAATTCAAGGGAAAATAAATAATACGGCGTTTCGATGCATATAAATTTTATTCTTCCGAAAATTGCATCCTGATTTATAATGACGTCTATTACTTATATTCTGTTAGTCTTTATCGGATTAGTATCCAACATTATTCGCAGATTGTTCTTATTTCAAAATTGTACTAAATAACAAGTTTAATTATAAAAAAATAATGCCTTATCGGTTTCTAAAATTGTGGAAGCAATTTTTTTTCAAATACCGGAGTGGAATAATATTTGAAACGTTAGAATTCATATTCGTCGGTTCTTTGCGAGAGAAAGAAAGAGAGATAAGATAACATTTATAACATCCCGAAGTGAAATTCTTCTCTTCTTTTCCATCTTAATTTTAGTACGTAGATTCTAGAGGTTTATAGATAATAGGTTATAATTATGGGAATTTAGCTCCTACTTTGCTTCAAAATGGTAATTATCGGAAAATTTCCTTTGAAGTTTTCGGCAAAAGCTTTTAAAGCTCCCCACGGTCTCTGTTATAGCCAATAAGTTTGAAAGAGGTCTATTTGAATATTTAAAGTATCAAAATAGGCGTAAAAGACGAAAAAGACTAATTGGTCGAAAGTAGAAGTAAAATTTCGTCTTGGGGTGGCTATTTATAAAACGTTTCGTGTATGTGTTCGATATATAGATATTTATGCGTGTGCGTACGCATTTGTGCATATAAACTCCTAATACGACGGTTTATAATTATTTCACGGCGCTTTAAAGCGAAAGGTAGATAAGGAATGGAAATAAGCGGACGGACCTCGAATGTCCGAAGATATTAATTTCGAACGAGCGTTTCGGACGCTCTTCTTGGCAGCACGTACCGAGATACAATTACCCTTTATTACCTCGCGTGCCATATTTATCCCTTCCGCCCCGCCTCGCTTCCCCAAAGGGGGTAAGAAGGAACAAAAGTCCGTGCTCTCTCGAAAGCCATGTCGAATTACCGAACAACGTTTACTGCTAATAGTCCGCGTGCAGCGGAACGGGCACGGAGGGAGAGAGATATCTGAGATGGAAATCTTGTTAGGAACTTGAAACGGAGGGGCAAACGTCCGGAGGATATCCAGGGGATAACGACTTGCCCGGCGCACGTGTGGGTGGAAGAGAGAAGGAGAAACAAGAGAGAGAAAGAGAGAGAGAGAGAAGGCGAGTGCGAAGAGAAGAGAAGAGAAATCGTGGGAGAGAAGGAGAATGAGCGGCTACATAAAGACAGGAGCTGGCGCGTGCCAGGTGCTTCGTTGCACACAATGCATCTCTGTTAGGCCGAGAAGGAGAGAGAGGAAGAGAGCGGGGGAAGCCTCCGGAAGTCGAAACGCGGCCTGGCGGGTGCACAGGCGGCTCTTATTAAAGAGGAAGAAAGGAGCGCGTCCGCAGAATGCGCGATCCTCGTTCGTGCCCGACTGGCAAATGGTCGTGCACTTTAATGCGATGCGACGACGACCGGTGCGGTGGTGCGTTGCGATGCACGCGCGATGCACGCGCGATGCACCACCTCTTGTAATACGTACCGCGTCGTCGTCGTCGTCGTCGTCGTCGTGTCGATCGCGCGTCGCCGTCGTATTTAATTGACAAAATTCTTCAGATACCCGCGAACCTCTCGGCAGAGGAGAGACTCTTCTTAAGGCGGCCTTATGAAACTGCCGATCTCATCGTAGTCGATAGGTTACAGACATCACATCCGACCTGAGCGGGGATAAGACGACACGATCGTTTACCCCGAATTCTTTTCTTACAATTTTCTCGGATTATCTCCAGGACATTCAATATTCGAGGAATAATCTTACTGGAGCATGTGGAACGTAGGCATGCGTACGATAAGTTCTCGCCAAATATGCATAATAAATTAACGAACTAAGCGGAACAATTGGCTGCAATCGCCGATTACATTTTAGGATTAAGTTTCTCAATTACGTACGAGTGTGACGAGATGAGATAGGAAGTAGGATACAAACAGAAGGAGCAAATTAAACCGCCAGAGTTAAATGTAATCCCGCAAAACATTATTTAGCTCTCAGCTACCATGGCAGGATTAAATCTGGCAGCGTTGCACTTTATGCAGCACATCACACAAGAGCACGAAACTTGTTTTCGTCTTATTACTTTCCCTAACTTCTTCATAATGCTATGCGTGACTATCCATTTCTCTTCTCATTATGAAGATAAATAAAAGAAAGTAATACGATATCTTTAGTATCGCAAGCAAACTGAATTTACTTGGATTTCGTTATCAAAGATTAACTACATTAGATAACTTGTTTTAAGCTCTACGATTTACTTTGTGTAAGACTCCGTGCAGATGCCTCTTCCGCAAGTTTTATAAATCAAATATTTCCATTTGATCCTGGTTAAATAGCAAAGTGTAAACCTGCAGGAATACTTTTAATCTCTCGCAATTACTTGGGCTATTCGATTACCGCGGTTTAGAACCAAAGTAACCCCGGTTTACGGGTAGTAGTAAAGGGGCTTAACACCTCGAAAACCTGGAACCGGGTCGGACGCCGGCGCGGATAGCGGGATCAGCGACAAAATTGAGACGTTTAGGCAGACCATTAAAGGGATGCCTCCCGTCCAGCGCCGTCCCATAAATCACCGTCCTGTTTTTCAGTCGTCGGGTGAAAAGCGAGGCGCACTACCCCCCCAAAGATGTGTATGTGTGTTATGTGTGTGTGGGTGTGTTTGTGTGTGCACGCCGCTGGCAGGTTCGTGAGAGCGACATAAGGAGTGTGAGAAAGAGGAAAGAGGCGTGGGACGATGGCAAAGAGGGATGCAGCAGGAAGTCGCGTGCCGATGTGCCTCTGAATAACTATCGAACCCTCGTGCCTGCCCCCTGTGGTATTATTATATATATTCGCCCCAGACGGCCAATCCATAAATACCTTAATAGGGACCTAAACTGTCGCTTTTATTCTCTACCGTAGGGCCTTTGCGCCAAATGCCGAATGCACTGTCTACACAGTCTACAGAATTTTGATCTTCCCTTCGTCTCCCCTTCCTTCTTGACACTTCTTGATGCTTACGTCTTGCCCGTTCTTTTCAATTTCTACACTCTTTCTTTTTCATCTTTTTTTTTTCCTTTATTTTTCTTCCAGCTACAAGTTCGGCGGCGCTCTTTTCGTGAATATATCGTCGCCGGAAAACGATGTATTTAGAATGCACACTTTGAAATCGTTTTCCATTCATTCGGCGTTTTGGGAACAGTTTGCAAATGCGGTACCTCCGCTAAAGCTCACGGATTTCCAGGTGAAAAGGGTAGTCAGGTGAGAGGATGAATACTCGCTTTTCGTCGTTGGAGGTGAAAAATTTCAAACGCTATTCACTGGTAGATTAAAAACTTTAGTTCCTAGGAAGGTTCTATTATGTGGCGGCGGTAATCCATACAAAGCCAAGTATCATTCAATTACTGTAATCTTTTACGGAATATGTTTAATAATACGTATGCGCATATTCAATGGAAAAATATCTTGTATGTTTCTTTATAAAAGTGTCTCAAAACATTTTCTTTCCCTTAACATTTGACCGTTTGAAATATTCCATTAAAAGTGCAATAATATGTTATCACCTTTTAATTCAATAAATAAAGAATATATTCTTTTGAACTTGAGATTACAATTATCGTCAGCGCAGTACATATTGTGAATCACTGAAGATGTCTTTTGTATTTTTGAATTTTACATTATTGAACCTTTTCATTTTGTTTAAATAAAGATTTTTTTGTGATTACGTTGAAGATTATCAAATCATATGCTATATAAAATTAAAGTACTAAAGTACAAAAAATAGATGCAACTACTTTTTTGAAAAAAAAAAAAAAAGTAATTGTAAGGAAAACGTTTGCTTATATATTTAAATAATCTCATATAAAACATAATTATAAAAATTTCAAAATTAAATTAATGTACATATAATAATTTTAATAGAAATAAAAGCAATATTTTTAAAGCTGCCATTTACTTAATAGTGGCTTTATTATTTTTATTAAGTAAAATGATGAATTTTATTATGTAGCTTATATATAGAAACTATAAAACTTTTTCCTTTTAATATTAAAAAAAAATTTTAATAAGCATTGATATTTAAAAGATAGCGCTGTTTATTTTTTGCGGCGCTGTTTTTGATTAAATTCAAACATGTTTGTCATCTGTCATCGAAAGGACCGCGGCATCTCAGAGATGCTTCTTTTGATACCCTGGTGAACACGGTCAGATAAGATCTTGGAAAAGTCTAGTATGATGATTAGAGGGCGACCTCTCGTTTTGTGAGTTAAAATTTCTTACGCAAACATTCATCTTCAAATAGCGCTCTTCTCTCTCTCTCTCTCTCTCTCTCTCTCTCTCTCTCTCTCACTCTCTCTC